>JTDE01000429.1:216263-266122 GCA_014338405.1 Paragonimus skrjabini miyazakii | reverse complement strand
GAGGTCAATGGCGCAGTGGTAAACACGATTGTCTCGTGAACAGCGTGGTCAGAGTTTTAGTCCTGGTCGTGGCAAGGATATGCATTACTGACGAGCTCTAATGAGAGCGAAACTCGAGTCTAGTGCTACTTTTCGAAAGGGGCCGACTGGAAAGTCTGTGAGAATGCGACAGCTGCGATCAATTGTGGGTGATGTTCAACTTGAAATAAACCAAATCCCCGACTACTCATCAGTAATTTATGTAGTATATTTGCATAGGAATTTCATTCAAGCTGTGTAACTGTTAAAATTTTACCCACCAACGTGCATGCTGTTCAATCCGAATAATCTTCGCGAAACTATTCATACTTTTACTGGCGGATGTAAACTAGTTTATTGTTCTCTGAACGTTAGTCGCTGCAATGTTGATTAAAATTTTGTGTACACGCGCTTTTCTTTACAAAAACCAGCAAGTCGCACCAATTTATTGTTTTTCGTCTGAATTTGAATAAAAGGTTTGAACCAGAATGCTTTCGTACCCACGGCAGTACAAACCGTAGAAATAAGTTCCATTTATGATCTGAACAAAAAATCACAACCGATATTGAGCAAGATTACAGTTTATCAAAATGCCTCTAATCATTATTTGCTGCTCAATACTGTGAGCATATGCAAGTGTGGTCAACCAAGCAAATTATCTTTCGTGGAGCCGGTGATACCAACTTTTATTTATTTACTGGCTGAGGAACATAAGTGCTAAAATGGATGTTGATTGTGTCATAAATAGCTAGGGTTTGAACTATTCTAACAAACGAAAGTATCACATACAAAACTCGCAGAGCCGATATGGTGCAGACAGTGAAGCAAACCGAATATGTTGTTTGGTAATCGCAAACAAAGTGCGCTAGTCAAGTATGAATTTATGCAGATGAAGGACTGAGAAAAATTTACTATCCGCTATGTTCAGATTATCGATTGGCGTGGATCGTTAAACTCGGTGTATTGTTTTAGTTGGTTAGAAAGAACGAGCTATTGATGTTTCTCGTTTTAACACACACGGTACAACTAAAACATTTGTTGACACTTGAAAGTTTTCCTGAACACCTGATTTCGAGTTGAACATAATGAAACAATCACGAGACACAAATAAGGATACGAATCCACTTAGAACACTTTCATCCAACCAGAACTTGAAGGCAATAAAATAACAGAGTGATTAGGTTATCGCTCATTGAGTTGACAAAAACGTGGAGTGGTGGTCAATCGGACTGGGCGTAATCACTTTTGCAGTACAGCTTGCAAGTTTCGATCATTGAATGATACATAAAACAATCGTCATTTAGTAGATTGGTGATCGGAAGTGTTGACACTTCTGGTTTACTGTGTATCGTTTAGACGTTCGTGTTGTCATGAATTCTGCACCCAATTTGGTGTAACTTCTTTCGCTCCTTTCTCTTAACCGAAAGTCAATGCAAACTTACTCGAAAATACAAGAAGTTATATAGAGTCTTGGAACAGGCGTTCCGGTTTGATATATTAGAAACGTCATGGTTTTGAGCGGAACTACTAGAGCTGCAATATAGATGTGTTTATGTGTGCCACGAAGTATGTTGGTAAGTGTTTTATTGTAAAAGTATATGCTGCTGCTTGATCTAGTACGGACATCCGAAGCGAATGCCATCGCAATAAACTTGCCAACGTAGATTGCCTTCGACTTTGATACGTAACTCCCGGATTGTTTTAACGCGATGAGTTTTGTGCGCCTCTGGTTGTTCGGTACCTACCCATTTGTATTCAAAGCTTGTTTTCCGCTCATACTTACCATCGATTTAAAAAACCCAAAAATTAAACTCATCATGCTTACCTACTTTCCCGCCCATAACAACTTTGAGGATATTGAGTGCTCAGTAATTCCATGTGACCAATATAAGTTATGAATCTTCATGAAATTTTAACCCACCTGCTACTAATACTCGGTGATCACAAAATGTAGTTAGGCGAAATCAGTGTGTTTACTTAGTTCACTCACGTCAGCAACATTGTCATTAAAACGATAGTCCGATTCAGTTATAAGAAAGGGTTATATGACATTTCATCTATGCTTTGTCAGTAACCCAACGAACAAATCAGAATAAAGTACTAGCTTCACTGATGAGCAACTGATGAATGGAGGTTTTATGCAAACATTCATTCCCACGTGGTTCGAGAAAAATGGAATCGGATATGTATGCAATCACCAAACGAATCGAGCGTATAAAGAATGAATTGATATGCACTCAGTAATACACCACTTGTGTATTTTAATGTTACTTTTGTGAATCTGACAAATTGTAGCCTGTTGATGCATTATAAGCGTCACGTACAAAATCCGGATGACTGAATCTTAAAATCAGTGCAGTCGTATCGCTGACACTCATACTCACCATTTATTTATATATTTAAAAGACACCTATTTGTTTGACCAGGTTGCATGTTTTCGAAATCCCAGTTTGTTGGACTGTTTCACTGATAGTTCGCTATTAGTATCTTCCATAATTCAACAAGGTTTTTTATGTTAATGAGTACACTTTTTCTAGGTCACTTCGCCAAAGCCCGTGCATGCTTAGCCTGCTTAGTTGGCCGTTATGGTTTCGCAACTTAGTCATGCTGTTAACAATTATCATTCTCTACTGATGCCCTAAGTAAAAGATTAAGCGTAAATGTTTAGTACTCACAACGGTGCGCGGATAACCAGAGAATGTATGACCATTTAAGTTCATTCGTCTAACAGTGTGATTCATGAATAACAGCTAAAAATGCAGAAAGTACTTATATAAATGTGAACAAAGTACACGTACTTCAATGGCCAGAAACCGTATGTCTACTGGTGACATCACAAACTATGGGAGTAACACGACGCACAAAACAGGGACACAGTTCAATTACAAAAGGTAATTAGCAGATGTAATGTGAAAAAGCACTGTGCCTAGTAAGCCATCCAAGGCGTACTCCTCAGTGTTGAAGGTATGGATTTTCCCAGCCGAATGTAGAATTATTGCAATGTTCACCTAAGATCTTCGGCATTCCTCGGTCATTTATGCTTCAGATAACCTGAAATAAAACGTTTGCTGCTCAGTGAATAGTTCTTTTTAACTGGTCTCAGTTGAAATAAATAGCAATACTGATTTTATTGTCATTTATTAGGTAATTTGATCAACCTGCCATTTAACCAACAAATGGACAATATTCATATTTCCGCAAAACTGGCTTCCCTTCAGTTCAAACAGTTGCAAACCTCATGTACGAATATAAACAGCTTTAGAGTGAAATCAGTTAAGTTTATACTTGTTTTCCATTAACTGTGACCTACTGCAATCATTATTTGTTTCAACTAATTCCTTCTTGTCAATCTGCATCTCAAAGTCATTTTGTCACAAACAGACTTCATTCATTTATATAATGAAGTGGTAACCAGGGCTGAACCACATTTTCCAATTTAACTGTGTCGATCATAGAAATTACACAGGAGAGTTGTCTGAATTGTACGATGCAAAAGTGAAAATCCATAGTTTTTCCTCGATACATAAATACTGTTCTATAACCCATTCACGTACTTATTTTTTCTTGAGGCAACCAGTGCATTATGTCTGGGTTTGAAATGCAGATGTGTTGCGACTGCTTTGCTCGACTTCAGATAACTTGGTCGATGTTTCTTTGCAAAACACTAATTTTCATCCATAGTTCCCACATTACTGGGTTGATTGTTCACAAACCACTCAAAGTTTGTGCAAATAAAACCATTTAATGCGTGATACATTACGGGCGCGCCTTCGGCTCCCAATCAGTGAATATCAATTTTCCTACCTTGTGACATTCATTGGTTTACGCGACTACTTTCCATCCTCTCCAATTTGTAAATGGCACCTAGTCGTAATAGTCAGAGAAGAACAACGTTATACGGTTGGCTATAAATGACCGTTTTCAACTATGCAGGAATATAACAACTACTCAGGCGGCGTATGCATACTAGGGTTCATAATCTTTGAAATACTAAAAACAAATTTTGGTTGGAGAATAGTGTCGATCCATTTTGCAGTGCAAACCTGATCATCCGGGAGTATTCACTTTCTGTGCTAGGGAAGATGGGTTATTTCTGATTAGATGAGAAAGTTACTCCACTTCTATTTTGATTGATTTATTTCAACAGTACTCCACTTATCCAGTGCTTTTCCCACTTGTATTCGAGAGGTTGGCAACGCTCTGTTGTTGACACATGAGTGCTGAGAACCGCAATGTATTAACATATATGGTGGATGTAACGTTGTATAACAATTTCTTCACCTAAACCTGCCAAAATTGAACTAGCTGTGGTTGGTAACCAAGTTATTTATGAGTTACGATCGCACTGCTAACGGTGGATTATTTGTTTAGACTTCAAATATAAGATGAGACGTAGTAGCACATTGCAAACTAGAGAATAATTGTTGGCATCTAATCCGACAAACTGCTGTACTGAATTCATCACGTATATTTGGCTCCGTAAACCGGTGAGAACGATTAACACGTTTATCTTATCTGCTCGGTTACAAAAGAAAAACAGCTGTTACGTAATTTCACCTCCCCATTTTTCCGTTGTGTTGGCAATATTGTTCACAAAATTGCTGATTAATTTTCCCATTAAGAATAACACTTGAATAACGAATCTTTGTTATTCAAGTAAAATTACGAGGCAACCAAATTCATTCATAATTAGACATGAATGAATAACAGAATATCATCAGAAATGGAGAAGGAACACGCAGCTCTTGACATAAGCCACCCAACTCATTCGATTTATGGGCACACCTATGTGAATGATTATGCACCACTAAATTTAACAAATAGCACTGCGTTTCATCCAAGTGAAACTTGACAATGACAAACATAATGATTTCATCCTTGAGCGTGCACATTCCTTCTGTTAATTTCTCCGATTTTCCGAACCGAACATTAGTTATGGATCCAAAACAAAGCGCTTTCGCATTAGCATCAAACAGTGGTAGTCTAGAAAACCAAACTGACACAGATCCTTCAGTCATCTTCCAGAAACTGGTTGATGTCGTAATTTAAATTTGAAAATCGGTGTACCTGGAATGCCTTGCATATCAACCGTTCTAACTTGCTATATCTCCCTCAAACAAAAGACCAGATTAAAGGTTTTCAGTGGTTGCCTGAGAAGCAAAGTAGCTACTTCAGACATTCTATCATTGAAGGTGTCGTATACAAAAGATAGATGTGACGTCGCATACACCGGTGAGAAACTGTCCATAACACATTCATTGTTCCCAAGAAAATGTCTATTTTCCACCAAGAACTGTTCGCGTTAAACTGAACATGATTTGGCAAAATCAGGTCACCAGTGCACTTGCTCGTTATACTGTAAATGATTCATGTGTGACACCGACTCTCGCCTCAACGGCATACAGTCAATTGTCGAGGGGCCATAGATTGAAGTTAACAAGACAGTCACTGTATTTCCTATCGTGACGTTCCGGCAACTTAAGCAGTAGTCACAATAAAAGTGGTCGGGCATTCAGATGTGATAACTCGGCCGTGCCTAATGTGAGGTCAATGGTGCAGTGGTAAACAGGGCTGCCTCATGAAAGCGTGGCCGAAGTTCCAGTCCCGGCCGCGACAAGGATATGCACTACTGACGAGCTCTAACAAGAGCGATAATGAAATCTAGTGCGTCTCTTCGAAAGGGGACAACTGGAAAGTCTATGAGAATGCGACACCTGCGATCAGTTGTGGGTGATGTACAAACTATATGAAATAAAAACACTTGAACGGTAATCAAAAATGAAACACCAAGCAAGCCTGGTTTTTCATCGCCAAAACCACTGTGTAAAGTTCGTATAGAAAGGGTCGTCCAAACCAAATAGACAAATTAAGTGAGAAGCTGTAAATAGGCCAAGTACACTGAACCTATAAGGCGTCAACGCTTCAATGATATTACAGTTGTGATGCTACTGGAATTCTGGCAGTATAATCAGTCATGTTGCCGTTGTTTTCATAACCCCAGTATCACTGCGAACAGCACTGTATTCACGCATACGATAACAAAAAAGTCGGGTTGTGCAGTTATACTAATTTAATCCAGAAAAACCTGTACATTTAAATGTGGGGGAACATTCAAAGACAAACTTGAAGCTGCAGCATGGGTGGAACGAATGTTTCACTTGACCGCGAATGAGGATCTATTGACAGCTTTAACGAATCTTCGTGATCGTTTCCACAAGCGTGTTGCACTCGACTAACAATGGAATATACACCACTGTGTTCTTGTTCTCACAAAGTTGCACATTCCTGTCTGCAGCTCACTCTAGACAGCCAATTTGCAATAATAACGTGCCTGGGAAATATAAGTAACCGGAAACTGTATTTGGTATCTATATTCATATGACACTATCAGTCATTGAGGTTCGTTTATGAATTGCGGGTCAACCTACAACGATATGTCCATAATATTTCCGATTGCATGCAGACAAAATCTATTTTACCCATTGTGGATATACCATAGGTTTTGTTATCTGCAACACGAAAGCAGACGTGAATTCGGAAGAGAATATTAATAACTTATTTTTACAAGTTTCACATCATCATCGATGCAAGACGGGGTACGACAAAAGTCAGCATTTGTTAATTATGGTTATCAGTGAAACACAGTAGTCCTGTTTCAAGGCATCTAGTAAGAGAAGAAATCTGAGGAAGAGTAAGGGCCTCATTTTCTATCAGCTAGATGACTGTTCAAATTATTTCACTGAGGAATATAGGTTACGTTGGTGTGATTAGGACCATGCTAGATTATATCACCTAATTCAAACATATTTGAGCATTAATAGTTAAAACCACTTAGGTACACTCCAGTCATATGAAACTCACCCCAACACTCACTGGCTAAATGTTCGTGTCGCCTTTTTTGAATACTCAAACAACTTCTTTCATAGTCTGGCCCAAGAAGCTTCTTTGACTCCTTCCGTTTAATCAGTGAGATAACTCCAGATACTGGTTCCAAAAGATCATATATCTAAAACTCAGCATTGGGACATGCAGCCAAGCGGCAGCAGTTCACCATGCATGAGGGTGTACAAAAGTCCACAAGAATGCAACGTTTTTAAGACAAATTTTGCTCAAGAAAAATGTAGATCACTGTACTCTTTTGGGGAAAAATGATATTCTCAATCGGCCAGGGGATTCTAGTCGATATGCAGACATACTAAAAGGCATGTAAGTGAGTTCATAATATATTTATGCTTGCTGTTTTTTCCGTTGTTACAGGTGTGCACACCATGTGACAATCAAGCTACTATATGACGTTATATTTAGCGGAAATACTGATACAAGAAACTCACTTGAACAAATCAAGAAGCTTAATTTACCCTGTTTGGAATGATTGCAAGATAAGTGTCACACAACATTGCTATAACGTGTGCCGTACTGTGTGTATAAGACATGATGAAGATATTTTGAATATAAAAATTGAATATTTTAATTTGGTTGCCGATCATCCTAATTCTGATTACCCGAACCAGACATCGATAATGTCTAGTAAAAAGTAAGTCAAACAGTATTCTGAACTCCGTGATTGTCCTCATCAGGTAACGGGATGATAGCACAGTACAGTGACCTGTTCGTCGTGAAGCAACTGGGTGAACAATACCCTATTTTCGCCAGTATACCCCAACAGCGTACAATCATGATTTGGCCAAGACCATTTCCAAATATACACACACATTTTCACCCCTGAAAATCAGCTGAAGAAAACTTCACTGAAACATGGATATCTACAAAAATTCGTACAGGCTCGCACGGTGAATAAAAGCAACAGGTCAGTTCAAATGGTTAAAAGTAGAGATATTCTATTTTGCCATTTTTATGGGGACAGTTTGAAAGTAGCATCAAATATGAGCTGAAATCTGCTCAACTTCTTCTGTGAGCAGTTCAGCTGCGCCCGGCTCAAACCATCAAAATACCAATTCTGTATAGTCCGGAATGCGGTTTGTTGAACTATTCTCTCTCCTACGCTGTTTAGTAGTTCAAATTTGGAAGCTTTAAGGTTTCATAAACACAGCAAATTGCCAAACAGCCTGGTGTATAGCAGAATACATCCAGAAACGGTCAAGAGAAATGATAACAGCAGCCTCAACCCATGAAAGCGGTTGCTTAAAATTTAACATCACCGACTGCGATGCACGTCATGACAACAGGTTAACGGGTTGACTCACTCAGCTAATTCATGGTAGGGTTGTGTAATCAGAATGAGAAACTAACTGAACTTCACCATAACGATTTTGATGAGGACCTATCAAAAAAAGTCGTTGACAAAGTTTGTTGCTTCGTCTTGGCTCCGATGACAATACCTTTTGCGAATGTATGTATATTCCTCCCCCGTCTGCCTGTGGTTGCTTGTCGTACGATTGAATATTTTGTTTTGGACTAATGTGAACGTATTGTGAGTAGGGAAATGCTTCCATGCTACCGACACGACAATGTTGTTCATAGAACGTTAGGTGATGTGTAGGAAGTTCGGATTCCAGAGGCCAGAATAGGTTGTATTGGTTAGTACGATACTATTAACAGCATAACGAAGAAAATAAATTTTACAACAAACTTAAGTTTTTACGTTTACACAATATAACAGCAATAGGCAACAAGTGTGTTGTACCGGTCTAGGAACAAAAGCAACATGAGACTATTAATTAAAGCTAACAAGTAAATGCGAAGTCAACAAGTCAATATGTATGTGGACATTGCATAGGTGTTAATTAAATACGCATGAACGAAACAGTAGAAAACGACACAGTTGGAGGATGATGGGTAGGAATAAGCCAGCAGGCGTTCTTATGTTTATGTCCTGGGCCCCCATATCGGTGCGTAAAACAAAGTACAAATCATCCAGATGTGAAAGGTCACCAAGGCATGTTTAGTAGTCACCGTTTGGATTAGGAAGATCAACGTGTGACTGGTGATAGGCGTGCCTCGTCACCATAGGAAGCAATGGCAGAATCACGTGATTAGAACAAAACATCCGAGGATTGGAAAGGCCAAGAACGGAAGTTTGTAACACCGCTGGAATTCCAAATCTCAATCAAGTGAGGGTGCTGGGTTGCTCCACACTCCTTGACTGACGTTCAACCAGCGGCTAGCAACACATCATTTTGTTCGTGACCAGAAAACATAATTAAAGTTTCAATAAAACATGAGCCCTTTTTCACGGCTCCCATCTCATAATGAACAACATAATCAAGCAAAGCCTGCTTTCTGCGACACTCACCTGACCCATTAATGCAACAAGGATAGCCTCACTGGTCGCTTTTTATCCTATCTTATCTAAACACAGTGAATATCCCCAATCAAACAATAGCCTTTTAGTTCCTAAAGCAGTTACGATACCACAGAAATGGGTTACTCATTTTTGGGTGTGTCGCCTATACCCGAGCTGAATTGAACTTCAACTCTAAACTGGTAAGATAGACTTTTCTGTCATGCTACACTGCTTTGTTTCGGACCGGTGTCTTAAACGTTTTGAGGCCAGAAACATAAAATACGTTGAGCAATCTGAGAGATCAAATCCATAGGAGCTTTCCGGTTATGCACGCTTCCATCATTTTTAGCACCCGTGAATCACCAACAACAAATTCCAGGCGAAGGTGCTGAACTTTGTTGAAGTGTTATTCATATCATACAAAATGAACAGAACAACAACCCATATAAAAATCTTATTAAAAATTTTTCCTGTGTTCATACTCATCACAAACTCATCGGGGTGGTCTGTTCCAGCAACAGATTTATGTCCGTTTTCAGTGGTGCCGCTCAAGTCTTTGTGAAAATCAGAGTATAAGAAAGCAAAACTAATTCGCGCTGACTGCGCACGCAGCTTACTGCACAGAAACAAGGCAATTGTAACCTATCTCGAGGACCATCCGTTGAAACAAAATAACACGTCGAATTTTCAATCTGCCTGCCTTCTTCATACGCTGCCTCCATCTCCACGACGTACCATCACCTATCTAATCGATACAATCGTTCATCGAGACCAAGTTTCGCAGAACGCTTGAACAACTAGTTTCTCTCGCAGAACCAATGTGGTGAGTAACGACGGCGGTTTGCGTATATGACATAATTAAGTAACAGCACCCAGTGGCCGGTATATCAGGACAGCAAATTCGGAAACAATCATTTTCTTATTTCTGCTCAACATGGACTTCTGAATTTATATCGCCTATAACTTTGGTGAGTTCGGACTGTTGAATACTCGCCAGAAATATGGATAATTGGTTGTCAAAATTGTTAACCCGAATTACACCACCATAGGAGACATCCAGCAATTATGCCTCCCACTTACATGAACGCATATCTTTTCATTGGAGGAGACGGAAACGTTTTCCGTCCTATTGGGTGAATCAGATAAAACCTCTGTAAGAATTAGCATTAAGTTGACCCTGTTGAAAAAGCGTTGAACAGTAAGATCTCGTTGTGATACGTTTGTCCGAAGGAGTTCCTTGGAATGCGACAATTCTCTTGTACTCTTTAGTAAATGACGGTTATATGTAAACCTTCATACCCTTATGTGACTAAGTACTTTACAATGGATACACAGGACAAAATTCTTCAGCCTTGACCTTGTACTCCACAGGCAAACCAACTTTCGAATTTCCGACACTTGAACTGATTGGGATTAACATGAACCATTCTCACAATGGGGTGCTCAGACCATTATGTTGCAGGTTGCAACACCAATTTTTTAGTTATTGTTTTCTGTGGCGAAAAAACCCACCGGGAAAATGTCTGAAATTCATCGTTTACTTGATTGGCAGTTTTCAGGAGCTTTAGCTTGACAGAGCCTCACGTAAGGACTTGACAACCTTCCCTGTCGCCATTTATGCACCCCTAAGATAGGTCAATTAACTTTTATCACGAACTTCCATTAGTTTTTGCATCTGACATGTCACCAACTCCTCAGCTTTCAAGACAGTATCTTATCTCAGTCACCTTTCCCTTAGTTCATCAAACAAAGAATAACAACCGGGTTTACTATGAGTTGCCTTCGGAGTAACACAGGAAACGGTTCAATAGAAAATAAATTACTGCGCTCACCATGTTCCACCCATAGAGAAGCTTCTGGTCAAAGAAGAAGAAAGGACAAATGATAACATTCCAATTGGAAAGAGGTTGTGTTGATTCTTTCGGATCCACGAGTATTCAACAACTTCAATATGGTTTCGGTTAGATTCCATCAAAATGATAAAGCTGGGTTACCAAATCGAGTATTCCACAAACCAAATAATGTGAGTAAAACTTAAGTAAAAAAGCTCAAGAAAATTTGGGCGCTATAAGCACAGAAACGCTTATGTGCAACCGTTATCATAACTTCACCCTTGGGACGCTGGGTAAAATGTAGGTGAATCAGATTCCAAGGGCCAGGACAAGTTGTATTGGTTACCGCGGTGTTAATAACAACCTGATCAACTAAGTGAATGTCACAGAAAACCTCGATTACATAACATATATTTGTTTTATTCAGACGAAGGATAGAAAGCCATAATCTTCAAGATAGTGAATTCTGACCACTGCCAAGGCGATCGGAATTCTTTCACGTAATCCACCTTTGTGCATTCGAAACTGATGCCTGGGCCTTGCTGTTATCATGGCCCACTACCCACAACATGACAAATCAACTTGACAGAGTGTTAGTTGCAATATGATCGTAGCGGAATTGTATTAAAGCAGAGTATCTAGTTTATCTTTGACGCGGTTTATCTCGTCTAACCGTATTATAGATTTTTTTGTTTATTCAGGAGTAACCTCTATTTACATAAACTTTATTCCATTGACCCTATGGTGGAAGACTGGAAAGGGACTTTTGTAGATTAGCTTACTATGTACTCAAGGTGCCAGCCATTAAAGCGTACAGCGAGGAGTTTGGTTTGGGTGTGTAGCCGACACCTGAGTATTGTCCAGCGTTCAAACTATATACATATATTCTACTGCAAACACAGCTTGATGATATTTTCCAACCAAACTAATGTCAACAACTTGTAGGATTTTTGTTTGAGTAACCAGATTTGAAGCGGTATGCAGATAACAACACTTGTAACGGACAATACCTCATTTGCATAAAACGGATAGGGGGCAGAACGTATAATTTCCTGTTTCCGCGGCTGTCGTTATGGAAGAATAAACAGGGACGTGGTGGTAAGTTGCAGTTAACTTTTGGACCCCTGTATTGCCGTTTACGGCTGCTCACAATATGGCTGAAACATTGCAATCATGAACTATATTTTTAAATAGAAAAGAATCCTAGTCCAAGGGTGAGAATAACTATCTCTACTTGAGGCGATTGCTTAGCCTAGGCCGAATGTGGCTGAGCACTTGCATATGACACTTCAATCGTGTCTGTTGCAGCGGTGATCTCTTAAAAGCGCGGTCAGAGTTCTGTTCACTGACGTGGTAAGAGAAGGCTCTAATGGCGAGTTTTAACAGTAGTAAAACTAAACGATAGCGGTTGTTTTCGAAACAGGCTGACTGCCGAGTTTACGGGAGTGAAAATCTGAGATCATTTGCGACTGACGTCCGATTCGTAAACAGAATGAGATATGAAAGCTTAAATGTAATGAACTTGTGCTGTAAAACCTTTTCACACTTAATCTATTTTACTATTTGATGATGAATGTGTTCATTCTTGTGTCACAACTAATTGAAATTTTAAACGGCACATTCATTTCAAACGCGACAGCAGAGCTGATAACATATTTCTACATGAAAGTTTTCTAACTTCACCTAGCGGTTATCTAAAATATTATCTGTTACATAAAAGGATGCTGTTCCTGAATTTGGTTTTCCGTTGAATTTCTAGAATACGTTTGCATATTAATACGATAGTCTTATCCCCATGGGAGAGATGTTTTTCCAAACTTTAAAACCGCCTGAGGAATCTCTTCTCGGCACATATTTTAAGAAACGTGTTATATGTTTGGTCGTTTGTTTCAGGTGAGCATGGACTAAGAGTTAATGTGTTGTTGAAACGGCTCCAAGTCACAAACTTATCAAATAATGGAACACGTTGTGTCGTTTAGTCATAGAATCTACCTGTGGATGGATAAAATTTATCATTCAGGAGTGGCCTGTGCAAAAGGGACTTACTTGATATAATCAGGTGTAAAATTCCAAGGCAATCATAGCCAACGCGTAAAACTTAAAACATTCCGTATGAAACGTTGAAAGATCACAGTCTTTAGAAAGTAACTGGTAAGTTCATTAACGTTTCCCAGTTTTCACTTCAGGTGCTCAGTTTATCGAATTTTCTGTTGTTACACAAACATTCTACGAGAAGCTACGTTTCCCGTTCCCTTTTTGTACACTTGTAACCTTATTCCACTTTTTTTCCTCGTAAACAGAAGATTAAGAAAGTTAAAAGTGTTCATTTGCCTTTCGGGTTATTTAAACTCCATCTACAAAATAAATGATGTAATGCTTCTATCACCTGGACGTCCTTCGACAATCATTCAAAGTGATGGTGTCGGCGCGTGTCATGTACGCTCTACAGCACCTATGTTGTCCATGAAAAGCGAGATCAAATCATGTCTGGGTAGCGGTGCCCTTTTGAACTGAGTTCATAGATGCGAGAACTAAATATGATGCTGCACGCGAATCCTTGGTACCGGATATGTAGAGTGTAACGAAAGTTGAATAATTTGTACCAAGTAGTGATACAAAACCACGTGTTGTCGGAATCATAGACGTTGCGAACGCCTCTGTAGTGATGACTCTTTATGACAGGGAATTTACCTTTTGCCGCTGATCGTAATCCGAATGAGTTTAGTAATTTTTACATTCCATATAGCGACATCTAAGTTGTATGCTTTCCTAAATCCGAAGACCCTATATCTTCTTTTCCGACAAAGGCATGCTGGAACATAGCCATCGGTTTGACAGTGAGATGCTCCTCATAGCGGAATATTTCGTGACCGAGTCATCTAGACATAGCATTCGATAATTACTTTGTTCCATTTTTATAGATGACTCCATGTGCGGTGTCTTAGAGGTTACGCAGTAGCCATGCAGCCCATAAACGAACTGATTGTAGAATGCCATTGCAGTCAGTTGAACTCACCTCATATGGGTTGAATCAATGCATTTTGCACGACTGTTTGGTCCGGCCACTTTGAGAACTGTTTAAGTAATCGGTCCATTACCTTCTTTCATCGCGTTCTCTGACCGATTTGTTAATTCTGGGCTTTATGGTTAAGAGTATGCTACAAGTTCACGGAATATTTTGTTACGCGAAGCTAGTTAGTTTGCGAAATTGTTTTCTAAGATCCGGGCATATTACGCGAATTGTCGATAAATTCTGCATGCGAAGCATTCATCAATCAAAACATTTTCCGTGGTATGTTAAATTATAGATACAACGGAAAATTGCAATTATCTTATTATTTGATAAATTCACCTTAAAACAAATTAAACAGTTGCAAATTATCGGCTTTGACATTTGCAGTTATCTGAAGCTGACTAAATGGTTTTCTTTTTCTAGGGCGGTAACGGTAGAAAATGAAAACGAGTAAAACAGTTAATCACTGTGATTGATTACATTACGTCAATAGGAACTAACTGTTGGTCACTCTAGCGTACAATAACAGCCTGAATAAGCGTTATTGGAACTGTCGACTACGCGCCACTGAGTGAATTATTGTAAATCACCGGCAGTGATTTAACGATCCGCCATGAGAAACCCGTTGTATGTCTTTTGTCAGGATTACTGAATCACCGCTGTTGCTGTACATCGACGACACAAGTCTCTAGCGAGTTGTAGAAAGCATGAAATGCATGAAGACTTTAGAGAAACGTGATATATTCACACCATTTTTCATCTGAGGAAATCTTGTAATTTAAATCTAGCGACTTATTTTACAATTTCATGTGCAATGTACTGTAAGTTCGTCATCAAAAGTGTGATGACTGTTAACTCGACTGCACCAATCTACGTTTATCGATATGCTAACTTGACCTAGGAACCTCAATAATAGAAGCTGTCTTGTCAAAAATTGGGCGGCAGCGGCTTTAGAAGATCAACTAAGGCTGTGTCCTACGGAAAGAATCAGTGGAACGTTTCATTCTGAACTCTTTGTCACTATGTTTTGCTTCACAATACATCTGCATCTGACAGGCTAGAGAAGACTCAATTCTTACCGACAAAGTACGTTTTGTCTCAGGTCACCTACTGACACTAGACAATAGACAAAAATGAAAGCATATATGATTACCTACTGAATATGTGTTATGGACCCAACGGGTTACTTTACAAACAGAACTTCTTATGGATTGACGTATGCTTGTAACAAAACGCACTTCGTAATTATCCGACCACAGCCGAATTTGTAGTCATTTAAAATATTACTTAGTCGATAAGCACTTGAGAGACAATCTTCACTACACTTTTCGTTACCACACTTTTAGCCCATTCCCACTGGCTGATAAGTACGCATATCTGACGAAATATTGTTGCAGTGAGCAGCAGTGAGGTTTTGTTAAAATGATTGCAGGCCGATGACTTTATTCGAGTTCACATATATACCCCCATTTACTTTCTCTTTACTTATGTTAGTTGTTCAAGATACTTTTCCACCATTCAAAGCAGGATCACTTAGTCGCAAGTGAAGGGCTTCATGTTCTATAATAGTCTACGAACACACTGGCTCATCTATTAATCAGAAAACAGTGAACGGGACACATTCCAGAGCTGTTGTATTTCAAAAAAGGAATTGTTCAAAGTATCCATAACGGCCGAAACTCTCACCTAATCATTGTTGTAACATGATATTATACATTGATGCTTAAATGTGTTTGCTAGCAACCGTTCATTTATTAAGCAATATTTCATTTTTGCAATGCACCGACACAGTACAAACAAACTGTAAAGACGACGAGATACACAGTTGTACGCCCACGCAACTAGATCGATTCATTCTCATCAATAACTCTGCACAAATTATATAAAATACTGCGAAGTTGTTTTTGTATTTTGTTCACGTCGGTTTAATTTTGTGAACAAAATGCAGAACGTCTAATAAAGTTTGAGTCGTAATCACACGATTTACTCTATTTTCAAATCCAACATACATTATATGAGCTATTCTTAAATGAACCCAAACGGATTACGGCATGCACACTAATCAGTAGCCTTAGCTTATTTGAAACGAACAGTGGGAGATTATAGGCTGTAACAATAAACATTCAGACAGCCCATCACTATTAATTATACGCTTGATCTGCTTATAAACTGAAATATGTTAGTAGGCACTTCCTTTCTAAAAAACCACATTCATTTTTGTGTTAAAATTCTACTCGTTTCACGTGCTATTCAATTTATTATCACAATGAATAACACGTTTTGCATGATTGAAGTGGTCCTTAAGATACACATTATCTTTGTGGATTATGCATAACGGTTGAGTGAATTTCATTTCTTCTCTGTGTGATCGCACGGACACTCGTTCAATCTGCCTTCTAACATTTTGAAACTTAAACCAATATCTCTGGCCGCTAACTAACACTAATGTAACAGGCGCTTTTTGAAAAACTGAAGTAAGCATTTCACACGTAAACCACCTTTAGTCCACACACATAACACATGCACTTGCGGTTTCATAATCTACCTGAAAAATAAAGTAATGTTTGGGTTTTCTTCTCATTTAACTGAACTTCTTGTGGACAACTACAAATTGTTGTTACTACAATTTTGAAACACTCCACTATTCTATTACAGCTTTGATGAGTAGGCTGCTAATTTACATCGCTAAAAGAACAATGAAACTGTCAGAAATATACTATTTTCGTTCCCAGTTTTCTTTTTTCGATTGCTTTAAGTTGCTTTGTGAATGGGTTTTACTGACGTGTGTACAATGTCTACAGGTCAGTCATGCATGTACTCATTCTTAACAAAATGAGGCTTACAGAGGTGTGTGTATCAACTTAAAATAAGTGACCAATGGTTATGCATCCACACATTTTTGTAAATGACGTGTTTGACTAGGTAAATCCTATAAATTATAAATATATTACTTTTTCAAAATTCAGACTGTAAAATTAAATATTTGCTTCGTATAAAACACCTATTACTCACCACACTTTTGGAGACAAAATCGAACGTGTTAGTGTGTTATACACTGCTTGCTAAATGCTATTATGCTTCAGACAGCACGCTTCGGTGTATATAGGGCACTAACCTAAATTTATTTCTGAAAGAAATACAGAACGTCTGGTTATGAGTTTGTTTCTACACAAAGCATCTGGCCACTCTGTCGTCATGCTGTTCAACGTGAGGCTTTTTATTAAAGAATGAGATTTATCCGTGTTAACTTGTGTGCTCTGTTCCATAACAGTGTTCGTCCAGAACTCCTGCACGCAAGCGGACTAAATTTAAACATTGGTAATGCTGTTATATTAACCACCGGTAAAATATGGCCTTAGAGAATACTTTCATAAACACTTCTTGGGATTCTACGGGCAGTTGACATATTGTAGCCGGTAATCCTAAGTACCCGTCAGGTGAGAACAAATTTACCATTCTGTAGAACCACATGTCGGGCGAGATTTCTCAAACCAACTGATTTTACCTTTCCCCATGGACAGGCACGTTAACCATGTGTGCTCAGCGCAACTCTATTGGTATTGATTCAAAACATACACAGAAGATGATAAGGGAGATTGATCAGTGCCTGGCATAGACCCAGTTTTTGCAGTTGTTTTAGATTACTATTCCACATGAAGAAAAATACAAGCGTCTCTCGCACATTTTCCCTCTTTTTAGTAACCCTACAATATTACAGTCAGTCAGCCTATGCGACATGAAGCTCATCGTGAAAAAATGTTATTTAACAAAATGCTGAGGTTTCCGTCGAGATTTCCTTTCTGTTTTACAATTTTCATTATAATTCAAGGGATGATCATCCTAATAATCGAGGCCTTGATCTTCATGGTTGAAAGTAGCTTATTTTTGAGATTTTGTGCCGTGGTTTACCATTTCTGAATACGTCGACAGCACGCTACTTCAATATTCCAATAAACAGCTGCTTGAAGACGGTCACTAACATAACATTGTGATTCTCTGATAGTATCTTTATATCAAAATGATGTAAACAATTAAAATATTTGATGGTTGGTGATCAACTCTATTCTGAACAAAACTTGTGGGTAATCGGATGGTGACCCGGAATGGAACAGTGCAGCTCATAATGTATGAAATGGAGAACAGAAATGTTTGGTCACCATAGCTATCTTCAAGGGAGGAATTTGTACTTCTAATTTTAGTTGGATGTCAGGAACAAACGTGAAGCTACATGGGTCAGGAGACACTAGTTCTCACTTTCCAAATCATGCAACTTATACAACTTCTACCTAATAAATACGAGAAGGCTTTCAGTTTAATTATCATAACATGTGCTCACTGGACTGCCTCAAAATGATAGGGTACACCTTCACATTGTATTACGCAGCATATTTTTTTGTTCCCAATGGGCTTAAATTCATGTGTAGCACTTTTAGTGCATAATCCCATACCAGTGGAAACTTATGAGGGTTACATTTGGTTGTTTTACGGAATTATGCAAGGTCTCATGAATGGCGATAGGTCACTCAAGCATCTGTAAATTCCTAAAATTCAATTCAAATCAGATACATTGCTGACTTGGTTGAATGAAGTACATGACTCCAACCTAACTGAGAAGTTTCTGATCGTGGGGTTATCGATTTGAGTTAATGGGATAGTTAATGTGTCTGCATTTGAGACAACCTGGCTATCTGAACACTATTCACACAGGGTTGTGTTTAAGCATTTAGATACGACTTATCTTTGGTGTTTAGCGTGAGGTTACCGCCGTTGTGGTTAGCAGGCTAGTCTCAAAAAATACGAGGACCGGCACAGACAAGGATATGCACTACAGATAAATCCTAATAAGAACGAAACTAGAGTCCAGTGCTTTCTTACGAAATGGGCCAACCAAACGGTCTGTTTGAATGATGAGGATGTAATTGAATATGAATGGTGTTTCGTTTGAAACCATTTGTAAATACCTGAGTTAACAAGGAGATTGTCAACGTCTACAGGACAGCGTATGTTTGTACGACATACTGCATATATCTTATCAGTGTATTTATGAAGACGTTGCCAAGTTAACAGAGACTCGTTCATGATGCAGCCGTATTAGTACTAAGAATTTATGAAATCATCATAGTTCCGTACAATATCAGATATATAAATATATAACTGCAAAGGCATTAGGCCTCAGTTTGATAGCTTTAGTTAATAGCAAACTGAATCTAGACATTTCATTCGTGGTCCGTTTCTTGGATGTCTTTTAAAAATTCAGCCGACCCGTTCTGTACAATCATATTTGAAAATGTTGGTAATCTGGAAACCGAACGACGCCAGGATTCTGGTGATCCAGGTGCCGATCGCACTGCACCGACAAAAGATGGTACTCCAAAGCGCGAGAATTGTGCACATGGTTGTTGCCCGTTAGGCTTCAACAATTCGATCCAGTGATTCAGGTCATCATTGTCTGGGACCTCTGCTAGGACAGAATAGAATTCACCGCCATGAGTAACTAAACTGAAGCGTCTGTTGTCCAGTGGTATTATATTGGAATGTTTCAAATTAACACATAACAAGGGCGTGTCACAAACACCAGGTAACCGAGTGGCATTGGCAGGGCATGAGTAAAACAAAGCATATTTAGTTACTTCACATTTTGTGGCGTTCAGGCGAGAGGATATTGACGGGAATTTCCGATACAACTGAACCCAAACGAGTTCTCGATCAAGTCGGACTTTTTGGTTTTTACTGTCTGCGGTGACATATAGTGCACCTACAAATTCGTGACCTGGTCCATAGGTTTGCTCGCTTTGTCTTTGATGACTGGTCAGTAATGGACCGTCGATACCAATTCGCTCAGTACATTTAATGTCCGGGACCGAGAGCCAACAGGATGCATTTTGTGTAATTATCTGATCACCCGCATCGTTGTCAAGATTCAATTGTTCGATCCGGATCGAAGGAACTTCAGACATAATTCACAATTGTTCGAAACAAATAAGCCATGAGGAAGCAACTAGCTCTAACCAATAAAGTATTTATTAAAGCGGATTCGTAGTGAATTAGGAATAAAATGATCTCGTTCGCAGGTGGCCAATAGCATTGGTTTTTTAAGGTTGACCAATGAAACCCGCACTTATGCAGCCAATACACCTGTACAATTGGCTGAATCATATCACACCGATTGGTCAACTCGCCTGGCTTCTGAGCTTGTAAACAAATGAAAGTTTGTCACTCTGCTATGTTGGCCAGAAAATATTCTGCCAATTTCTGTTGGTGCACATTTGAAATGAGGGTGAAATATCCTGTAATATTTGGGTTGAAACCAACGATAAAATTTCATGGTTAGGAAAGTTCAGTTAAATTTAAGGGACAGTTATAATGTTGGTCAACATGGTCACCTCTCATGAGCCGGCGTTCCACTTCTGGTTGCGTTGTGGATTGCGTTTGTTCAGTTAGTTTGAACTTCGACAACACCTTACCGTGATGCCATTTTTGAAAGGAACCAAACTGATGTTTCGGGTTGAAACAATAGTCGATTTAAGTCAACTGACCTTTTCATGAGCCGACAAGCAGTCAAAAACAGTCACCATTTTCAAACAAATCTCCTGTTTCACCATTCGTCCAAATCCGCGGGAAAATAGATAATGAATAGTGTTTATTCCCGCGAATCAACAAACACAAGAAACAATCAAAATCAGTTAGTTAGCGTTATATTAACCTAACAGACCACTTTTACGGTTTATGTGGAGGCAGGATAAATAGATGTTTTCCCATTAGCATGGTTTTAGTGAAAAGAAACAGAACTACTAGCTAATTCAACATATCGAGAATTATGCTGGATTTACAGCCCAACTGATAAATTCGACCACCCTGCATCAGGTTTTGCATCTTTACTTTGCTAAACTGATGATTTTTAAAGCAACTGTGGAACAAACTATGAAACGACTATATAATGATAGCAACGTGGTAGGGTTCGCTACACGGTATGTTAGAATGGCCCTAAGAATCCATAAATTGTTTTAAAATATACACTAAATGATACCATGCTATCCAGCTGTTGCTCATCATACTACAACTCGCTTTCTTTCATTTTCATAAGAATCTCGGATATCTTAACCGCCACTGTAATGAACGTTCGAATCAACTAAAGACCAGAAGAAACATTTTTTACAACGTTGTGAGGCGTGCACTCGAGCACTTGAATTAGACACGAATCAAAGACAGTCGAAAATCACAGTTAGGTTGTTGAGGCTGGGTTCTTTTTAGACAGATGAAGTCGCAACTGAATGTGTGATAAATGTTCAGAGATACGTGACTCCTTATCTGATTTATGTGTTGTTTCCGGTGCAGGACGAGACTTCTCGAACCGTGCAGTAAGAGTGTTTGAAGGGAGTGAGTGAAGGGAGCAACGCTTCGTTTTATGTTGTAGAACAAGCGTTCACGTTGGCTAGCCCAAGCACGCAAGCGGGACGTTTAAGTGGTAGCTGTATTTTGCTAACGGTTACATTTGCGTTAAAATTACGGGCGACAAAACTTAAGACGGAATACCAAACCGCGCAGGTTGGATATTTTTTCCTGTTGTTGGGACTGAAACGAATAAAAGCCATAGTTGCGAAACATAGGTTTTTATTGTCTAATTTATGTAGTGTCCAAAATAAAATTACTGGATAACCGTACACTGCTAGAATTTTTCAAGTCGCCTTTTGAAAATATACTTAAGTGCACCAATCATTAAATAATCAGCCTACAACAAGTCAAAAGTGTATTGTGTGGTAAATTTCATTATTAATCGTTAAAAACATTTTAGAAAATATGACACAATTTTTTTATCCGAAAGCCAGCGTTTCGGCCACTTGTTTGTCTAAGTTATCGTCAATAAAAAATCGTTACCGTCAGTCAGATGGAGGAAGATATAACGATTTGAGGACTATCCATTATATAAAAGCCAATGATACATTTAGAAGTATGTTCAATTTGGTGAAATACGTTGGGGCAATATTCCTCGGTGGCTGCAAAACTTAACCCTAGCTAATGTGTGCTATCCCCGGCTTAGCGTTAGCCCATCCGTCTTCCAAATAGACCTCACAACAAGATTGTGTTGAACTAGGGAAGTGACATATGGCCGGATATAAAATACCTGTGCACATACTGCCCACTTTGTAGATTTCATTTGTGCAATGAGCTGTTAAGAATTTAACACGTACGTGCACTAAAAATGCACGGCAATGAAAGTCGTTTCATTTCCTAATCTACAGTAGACATTCAGCTAACACTACTTCACATATACAACTTATCATAAGGTGAACATCAAGTTTGCGATAACATAAACACGCCAGCATCATGTGAAGATACTGATAATAACGGAGCAAGGCACAACTTGTAATGTCTGTGAGCTTTGCAGGAAGCATAACCACTCCAGTCCCCCGAAAAATCAATTTTTCGCAGTGATTTACAATCGAGATGCGACAATCAGCGGAACCGCCATAAATTTGAACAGTCGATTATCGTTGGTTTTAACAATGATTTTGGATGAACACATTAATCAGTCCTTGAAGTAGTTTGAGTAATCGAAAAAGAAAGATTCTGAGATTTCTTGTCGGTCCGCATGTTTGACCGAACAATAATCGCGTCTATTTTTGTTTATTTCTTTTCATTCCTGTTCAAAACATTTTGACGGGTATCATTAGATTTATTTGCTCAGAACAGTCAATAGACTTACAACCATTGTGAAAAGCTGAGATCATAGGAATGTATACGTTCACTGATGGCTACGGTAATCTGGCTTCGGCAAGCGCAACCAATTCCACGACGCAACACGACTTCTTTTCATTGGCACATCCAGTATATCAGTTAATTCCCTGCGTAAGACAATTTAGAAGTTTGAATACAGTCAATAAGCTGACTGCACTCGGTTAATGTCTGGAAAAAAAAGCAGTACATCTTTACGAGCGCATAACACAAATCATTAACATATCAAAATGGAAGAGCAAACGAGATATCAGGGAAGGCCAAATGTCAGAGTGCATAATTAATTTCACTACCATGAGAAAGACAACCCTACAGAAAGTTGTTCCTGAAGATACAAAACGGATGGACAGAATTGGTTACATCACTCAAGTGCTGTCTATTCTAAATGATACCCTGAGACTTGAAAAGAAGAAAGATCCGGCAAACCAGAGAAATCGAACAGAGTATCCGCAGGAAAATGCAAGTATTACTCAGAGGTAAGTTCCTTAATTAAGCAAACTTAGAGTGGGTAAAATAATTTGGAACTCAGGTACAAAGCAATACGGGCTTCCGAAACTTCACAAATCCGGATTTTCATTCCGGTAAATTTTGTCAGTCTGGCACGTTAAAACACGAAGTGGCTAACCGACTCGCAAAACTTTTAGGCTCCACTCAACGCCGAATTTTTCAACTCTGTCTGAAAGATAGTTCCCAATTGGCTAGCTTGCTTGGGGCAGCGAATCTTTGTGAAAGATATTTATGCACATTTGTTGTACAGTCTGCTTGCAAACGTGCAAGTGGACGAGTGTGTTGAATTCCTGCTCTGTTATACGACAAAAAGTCAATTAGAATTTGGAATGCCCAAGAAAGACTTAGGAAAACCATCGCTGTTCTATATCAAAACTGTCAACGTCATTTCCTAAGATTTAACTCGCAGGTAAATTGATTATTTATCCGTGAGCAGCCCACTAGGCCCTATCCTGTCAGGTGTTTTCGTATTGAAGCCTGAAAAACGAGTACCAGCAGAGCTATCTTCAGCGCAGGTGTATGAATGATAAGCCAGTCGTACTTTTCTCATCGCAAACAATCAACTACAAGTTTATTTCCTTAAATCAACTTTCTGTACCCAATCCTGTAATTAAGCAAGTTTATTTCATCAAATCAATTTTCCGTACCCAATCGTGTAATTAAGCATGGAAGGCGAGAATTTAAAGAGGCTACCAATCCTTGACATATGCATCAGGTAAACTGCGCAAGGCTCAATTTACCGAAATATCCATCGTAGGACGACTGGACAAGTCAGTGTCTGCATATTGAAAGCCTTATACCTTGATCCTATAAACGAAGTTTGCTGGGCACCTTGTATGATCGAGTCAGACGTACTTGCACTGAAGATACGGTTGAAGAAGAGATGGCCCTGTTAAAAACCAATCTACATCTAAACGTTCGGTCTAGACAGTTTGTTGCAAGATTCAAGAAGTCATGTCACCCGAGATAGCATTTAAAAAGACTTTAGCCCTTAACCTTCCCTTAATGTATAGCAACCAGTTCATTGTCGATTTCCCAGTGGTCCTGCTCAGATGGTTTCGGATTTCAAAGCTCTGTATGGAACAACCGGTAACCGAATCAGCCAAATTCAATGCTGTCTAAGAATATCGATGTAGATGCGGAGCATCCAAAATAGGCAGGACTGGGCGCCAGTTGCAAACCGGGGTCATGGTGCATATCCCGAAGTGGGTCAAAAGGCACGTTGCGCAGACACATGAAAACACAGTCTCGCCTAACAACAAGCAGTCCGCATCACCCACAGCATATCATATTCTAATGATGCAACACAAATGCGGTCCTACAACGGCATTTGGAGTTGTGTGCTCAACGTCAAACAAGCGAACACTGCACTGTGCTGAAGTTGTTGCCATCCGAAGGTTCAAACCCGCTTTGCGTGTTTAGAAGGAAGTGTTGATGTAGTTGTCGTTGCCACGGCAGTGACAGTGATTGTGTACGTTGACAGTTTGTCTTCTCTGTCATTTCGTTTTTCTGTCATATCGGAATGTTACACTTCCGAGCTCCCGCCGTGGCTTCTTGGTTCAGCTGATAGAGCGCTTGCCTCGATTGAGCATGCTGTTTCTGTTACTGGTTAGAATCCAGCCGAACCTCTGATTTTACACTATTGGGTCTCATCTAAAATCATAACTCCGCCAGACTACTCATTAGTAATACAGGTTCATAAATTGGCTGGTAATAACCGAAATGAGCAAACATTTTTAGACCACAGTCACAGCCGTTAACTAGTAACAGATCGTCTTCATGAGCTTAGGGTAAAACAAATACTATGTCATTTCGCAAACAGCGATTGCTGTCGGATGATTCGACGTACGATTTTCACTTATTCGTTTGTGATTTAGTGTACTGATTGTAAAATAAAAGAGAAGGACCGAAAATATTACTCAAATATTAGCACGTAGTAAGATCTACCTAGCGACACAAGTCAATACAAACACTGGTAATATTTTTTCCTTGATTACTTAACGTGTTGTAAAGACTAACGACTGTATGTTCACTATAATCAGGCTTGGGAGCAATTACAGGGCGCTCATATTTACTGAAGCTTCACAGTTTACTGAACCTTTACCACAAGACACTACTCAACAGTTACTCACAGCAAAGCTGAAATTGTTGTTGTTCTCCTTAATAGGGAGATATTAAACACCTGCAATTTAAGAATCAGGAAAGGGAATTTCGATAAATGATGTTCTTTCCCGTAATGCACATTGTTATTGTCACGCCAGTCCACTGGAATAAGAAAACCTATTGATATAAACATTTGACTAAATAGCTGTTCTACGCATAGCGACACACACGAATCAACTCCCTGACAATCTACTGTGGATTGATCTGAATGTGCGGGTGATTTGAAGCTTTCTTATTTTTGTTTACATTACAAATTTTTCAGCTCATTTCGAATGTGCACACTGAGCATATGTATTGTAGTACAACACTTTGTAACACGTTCACTTTGGAAAGTGTTAATTGTTTGTCTGTTAATCAACGCTTTTCAGAACTATTCTGTCAAAACCCGCCTAGTAGCCTGCCTTCGTACAGGTCTAACAGTCTAACAGTCTAACAGTCTAACAAATTCGTTTCTCACTATATTGGAATGGTTTATCATATATATCCCGCCTTACTTTGTACGATTAACTAAGTGGTCAGTGTTTCTCCTTCGGATGTGTAGATAACCATTAATTTCGGTCCAGCTTTCAATTGCTTGACACTGCAACATTTGTCCCTTGGCAACGCATGACTGTTTCGATGATAATGACATAATACGTGGTGTGACTGTATGTGTGTCCATACCCTGTCTATCTCTAACTGTCTGTCATATATAGCCTGCATGTTTGACGTTTGCGACTGATGAGAGTGAACGGAATGTTAACATATCGCAAAATCTGCCTTCTTTCTGCGTCGATGAAGTTTTTAAAGGGAACCCCGTGCACAATAAGGCAACAACAAAGTTGACTGAACGTTCGAAAACTGAACGTCATTCACATTTTTATACTTCTGGATGAGTAGGTGTGTACCTTATTTTGACAACAGCTCATCGTTTTGTTCGGGTGGTACTGTTGGACTACCCGAGGTGTGGGCACGAATAAACGCGCAAGAAGAGACTGAGTGATGCATATACCAGTAAACATCTACCCGTCGGATGAAGGTCACATTGCGGTTCATATACAGTTGGAAACTGCCCCCGTTTGAAAGCTCGATCTGCAGTCTTTATAAAAGTCTTAACGATATGGACCTAACTAGTGTACAGTAACTGTCCTGAAATAAAACATTATAGTGCTGACAACTGATTCGATTGCTAATATGAAGACCGGTCGGCGTTAAGTTGAGGAAAGCAACCTAACCGTACTGCCTGATTTCCAAAGAATTTGCTCCGGTTTTACTACGGAAGTGATGTCTTAAAAGAGGAGACCGCCGTATGGCATGCTTTACAATAACGTTGAATTTCCCGCAGATATTTGGAATCTCTTATTTCCACTGAGCAGATAGACTTAAACAATAATATGGGATTTATCCTGGCATATGGACATAACATCAATTTCTGTTATATTTGATTATTTTAAACGCATTTCAAGGATGATTCCAAACTGCACATTCAGTTGGGGATTCTAGCCAAGCCGTTTCAACAGGAGTACCAGGTTGTAGTTCCCTTTTGTTACAAAACTCTAGCACAGGATAACATTGTCACAGTTTGAACTTAACTTCCACAAAGTTATCATGAGATCGCTGTGGTGGTCATAGCACTGACCTCACATTGGGTGCGACCGTCATATAACATCTTAACCTTTAACCACTTCTGTTTAGGCAAAGTTTGTGTTTCGTATTTTTACATTATTTCATAGGCAAGTATCACTGTTGTGTTTACAAAAATTCCATGTTGGAGAAAAGCGAACCTGTCTTATTCAACCCAGTGTTTAGCCCATGAACTTCAAGGACTTGTTATCAGTTTGAAACAATTGTAAGGGAAGTATGTTACTGTCTTTAACAGTAACACAAAAGGGGTTTTGAGTTCAATTACGAAAATGTTCACTTCCTTATTAATCATGTGAAATGATCCATAGCTATTCAGTGCATGATGCTGATGGATGATATTCGGTGCTGTAGACTGAGGCTGTTTAGGCTATTGATAATAACCGATTGGTGGGTAAATGGTGTATAGCTTTACTGATCATTTCTCTTTTACTCGTGCCTGTTCCTACAATTCGGTCGATTTGTCAGCGAACAAAAAGTAGGTTTAGATTGTTTTTGCACAACGTCTCAGCCGTGTATTCCTAAAATCTGTCATTTTTCAAGATTTCCTAAGTAGTCCGGCTGGAAAAATCGGAATTTTTGACTAGTTATATATCCAAGTTTTAATTGTTTGCCATGAATCTCACAGCCTTAAAATGTCAGGTTTGATCATAAACTAGTTGTAGGCTGACAGCTTCGTATCCACTCACTAATGTACAGAATTCACTCCATCAAGTTCAGTCACTGACGTATGCTGTCTAATAGCATTCCCGGACAAATTTATCACTCACGAATTGCATATGCTCGATCAAGCGTAAAACATTTGGTCCAGTCTTTTCTGGCTGGCACATGTGCTACTCCTCACAATCACACCTATGTTACCACTGTCGACTGTAGATAATGATCCGCCTAAACTGTGAGGCGTCTATTGATCTACGTGATATAATTTCTCGAATTAAAAATTGGTACGCATTTCATATATTTGTAAGAGCGTTATACTAAATACTGTAAGTAGATGTTTTAACAATTGTATGTTGATAAATTCTAAAACAATCCTTAGAGTTCTTCAGAAATGCAGTAAGTTTTGCTCCTTCATGTATATAAAACATAGTTTAAGATTAACCAATACATAAGCGGTAACTAGAGTTGTTACATTTAAAATATGCGTTCTGTACATGTGAAGAACGAGACAAGATGAACACGTCATCAAATGTCGCCCATGATGGGAAGGATCACAATATACAGAAGACAGTAACGTTGCTTCGGTGTTACATGTGTCTGTTACGAGATAGTACTGTCAAGAGATTTACACACATAAAGCAACCGGTCAATGGAGGTAAGAGGTTTGCATAAAATGGTTCACACTAAAGCCACGTTCAACCTGGTCTGAAATGGACTTTAAAGAAAGCTATTTTAAAGTCGTTTCCCGTAAGTAACCCAGTATGGCCAGTTGGGCAGCGATTTTTAACCCGGGTCATAATGCAGTCATGACAGGTGGGTAAACCAGTTATACAAACTGAGATTAGTCAGTAATTCAAGGAACGGTTACCGAATGGCTTGAGACTTTGTATTGTGACCGTAGAAACCTTAGTCCTGAGCCAAAAAGAAACCATATTTGTGGTAAACAGGCAAGGGCGCACATCATTGTTGCAAGCCAGCCTATTCACTACGGTCTGGAGTCTTGTATATGAATCACAAGCTTTGATCTTACCGTTTTCAACATAAAACGATAGACAGTCGTGAACTGGGAAACTCCAAGCTTAAGGTGCTCATAACAATTTTATGAAACCAAAGAAAAGTAAATTCGATATTGTAACATAAAAGGCAGCTGTACTTACTCTGATTGTTCGGTACACTTACGGACCAACATTGGGGCAACGTGGAGACAACGGGGCCAGCGTTCTTCCGAGGTAGAGGTTCCAACAACAGTCCTGTAAAAAGTGACAACACAGACAAGCATGAACCAGAAGCCCAGTAAACGATGCATACGAATCACACAATGGAAAGCTTAAATGGCGTCGACAACACGGCGGCACACCCTGTTACACAATTCAAATTTAACCCGTACGCGCTTGCTGGTTTCGACCGCACGTTACAATATCACTCCACGGAAGATTTAGAAGAAGTTTAGCTGTTAATGGTATTCCAAGGGCTACATCGTAACCATCCGTCTCCTAAGGAAAATTCTCGTATTTATCCAGGGTAATCAAGTTTAGCTACGGCGCAAGTGTTCTGTACAAAAAGGTGGTAGGATCAACTTCAGTTAGTTACAGATAAAAATAAAAATGATGGCACTTCAGTACTCGACCATACATCATTAGAAGATTTATACTACGACTGAATCGAAGTACGGAATGCCATCACGGCTGCAACGTTTCCTATTGAATTAGCCGAGAATAATGAATATATCCCTGTCAAAAAAGTTGCGCGTGCAAGTTAAAACACCACAATTATACCCTTAAAATGGATGGAGTGAACGGAGGAAAGGCAGGTTGATGAGGTCATACAAAGCAAAGAAGTGACTAACAAGATTACCCAGTGACTGTTAACCAAGTTACGGAGTGTGGGATTGGTAATGTATTTGTATAATCTGCATAAAGTGATTTCACCCATTCATACGTAGATTATACGGATGAATTTCGATAGATCTGACAATGGTCAACAGTATGCATACGGACGTAGGAGATTTAAACTATTGACAAAGGATTTATGGGTAAATAGTGAGGGAGGTAGTAGGCGAATGGGGATGGTTTCTGTGATGAAGCAGAACATCAACTGTTTGAAATTCTCAAAGTAATGATGGTCAGTCCTGCAAAAAAATCGCACGTACGTTTTGGGTAATTAGTTATAGCATCAGTCCCTGAAGGACACTTGTGTGAGCATGGCAATTAATTCCAAGAAGTAGCAGAGCAATGTGGCGATAATATTATAATATCTGACACACACTGAGGTCGTCGAATTCGAAGCCTACGTCCAGGAAATTACGATCAGAATGCAAGTTAAGAGAGGCAAAATTACGCAATCGAGTTGATCCGCCTAAGTCGGAGACAAAATTCCTGAGAAACTCCAGACTATGCATGCATAACGTTTCATTATCAACGGTGAGTTAGTCTACTTTTGAGGGGTAATAGTTAGGGCCGAATTTTCAATATCTTAGGCTTAGGTTTGGACACCTAGATTTAGAAACTCAGTTTGATAACCTTTCTCAAGAACTGATCATCAGTACTGTTTAAGACCACGTAAGTTCAATTTTGATATCAGTACTCTACTCAATAATCAATATTTACGAAGCCACTGAAAGGAAAGTAATTACCATCATCTCTGAGGGAAAACAGAAATAATATACTCTCCATATTTTACAAAGCAGTAGGGGATGTCATTTTCCACAAGACAGGTTACTTAAGTAGAATGAACTGGTTGCCAGACAACAGCCAAATTCGTAAAGTTGGAACAATGATTTCAAAGGAGGCTGACAAAATCGTCGCGATGCCTGGCGATGAAACACCAACAACGAGCTTGTTTGCTATACATTTATCTCATATCCAAACCAGGTATACTTATGTGCAATTCGTTGCCTGTTTGTTATCGCATAAACCAAACTTACGAGCTAGATCAAGCGGGACGCATTAGTCACACTGACAGAACATAAAGGTTTATGCAAATATGATGTGTTACGCCCTCATTCCACATCTGGCTAAGCTGCGCATTGCGTACAGTTACTGTCAGCTAGACGTTTCATAGTATGGCCAAAGAAACAGCCCCATGGGGGCAAAGGTATGACTGAACAGTTAAACACTACACTGGAATACAGAAAAATGACAGTTTTTGGCGGAAAAACATATTTCAATAGCAGCATTTATGAATATTCTACCGTTGTTTTCCTTCAGAGCGCTACATATAAAAGGAAAATCAAAGTATATATATTTTTGACGTTGCTGTATCTCTTTTATCATGTAGTTTATCTCAGAAAGCTATCTATTTGAATATTTTACATGTGAACATCAACACATCCATAGTAACATCTAACAAACAATTCCGTCAGTCAAATAGTTGGTACACTTTCTCTTTTCTGCACACTTATATAAATAAGGGCGTTGTCCCCCAAATACATCGCTTGTGTACAACACACCAGGTCACATCTTTAACACGTCAGCGCCTACTTACAGCCGAGAAGCCACAGTGACATTTCACCTCAGAGTATAAAACATAAATGCTACAAAAATAAACAGTGGATTTTGACGAGCGTTTCCAACACCGACCCTTGTAAACGATCTGGTTGCCTCTTGCGTACAATTTATTGATTAGTAGATGAGCTACAGTGTGTTTAGGTATCGATTTCATATATACTATTTGAGCTGATCATACCAGTGTTGCGGTAATTAAATGACGTTACTGCTTACCGATCAGTTCTGTCATGTACAGTTCACAGCTTACTTGTCCGTAGAAAGTAGGATTCTATTCTGCTTATCGGACATATGCTGCTTTTTGCCGGGTATAATTTGAACAGACATGATCTCTTCGTTTACCTGAATACTAGTGAGAATACCAGTTTTGATCGATAGATTGTGCTTTTATTGCTCTTCATCTTTATTTGTTGACGTCTTGTTAATCGTCTTCTGTGAATATATTCAGCATAGCCACAGTTAAATGCAGGTACATCACGGTCTGCATTATTTCGACTGTGCAACGCTTTTGTCGAACTCTACGATCAATGAGTTACTTCATTGAATTCCTGGTGGATTCGTTATAGATTTGTCAACATATCTTAAAAAATAAAGCAGCAGATGTTAAAGTATTTGAACTATCGAAATCAGGGAAACTATTCCTCCAAGGCGAACTCGTGTATGATCTATGATTCCAATTTATAAACTGTGGACAGATTACAATCAGTAGTCAGTTTTATGGTGCGAACAACATATTCGTATATGGTTGCACTGATAAGCATAGATATCGCCTGATTAATCGTGACCGAATGGTTGAACCGTTATCACGAATGGTTGTACATTAACAAATAAATGCTGAGGATCGGAAGACATCAGTAACAACTCGTCCTAATAAATGCGGGTCAGTGCGTAAACACAGATTTTCAGTACTAGAGCGTATGTAGTTTATTCCACGTGCACACATGTTTTCTGCTGACTGGCGGCTACAACAGGGTTCACTGTGCAAACTTTCGGCTGTTAGTCACACATAGAACACAGGCGGCGTATGATATTGTTGTGTTCTTGATAAAAAGTAAACTAACATCGATATTCGAATGGCCGATATTCATGTTGTTGAAAACAAGATTTATGGAGATAAACGGTTTACTTTCTCCACAATATGTGAAGAAATATCCGTAATTGAGACGATTTTTGCGCACAACAGTCCGGATTATTTTCTTCTTTCTTCAGACTGTGTTATCATGTATTCACCAGAATAGTAGTTGTCTCAGTTCACTTAGTTTAGTTGGCAATATGCAAGCAACGATTTTGCTGACAAAGTTTCATGATTGTTTTTTCGATTGTCCGAATATTACTGAAAGTTGATAGCCTGAATAAAGCTGCAAACGGTCTGCTACTAAGTGGAATTTATCGTTTTTGGTCAACTAGGCCGTTAAAGAGCTCAAAATGAATGCCAACGGATGTTTGAAATGAGTTAATAACTCTCATCACGAAGTGACCCCGGATATCCTTAATCAGATCTTCCCTCTCCTCTTTACAATAACAGAACAGTGTTCGAAATACATTGTATCCGGTTCTGTAAAAAATCCTTATAGAAAATTCGCTTTTTTCCTTCATTATAAATTCGGTTCTTATTGCCTTCAGGTTTTAGCATATGAACGACAAAAGAAATCTAAAATTTTGTAACTGTCAGAAGTATTTGACAAATTAGGGACAAGTATATCGGGTGCACTCATTATTGTGACAGATGAATAAGTTTTTAGAAGGATGCATAAAACTTGAAGAAGAGCTCAGTATTTCCATGCAAATATCCTGATCAAATGGTTTTATGAAAGCACGGCTAAACTAACTACAGCCTACTTGTGTTTCAGTTTGCTACACCGTATTTCCGAAAGTCATTGATTAGCCACTTTTTTATGTGTAAACACTCTATAATTCAGGTAGGTGTGCACTCTGCTCAACCGTAACTGCCGAATAATTCCATCACATGAACACTCAGAGTCTGCGAGATTCCGTCGGTCATCTTTATAACGACCTTATTTTTCTATACCTTCATTGTTAAGTTCGTTTCATCTTATCGTTACTGAATATTGTACGATAATAAGATGAGTATCGCTTCTGGTTTTTTATTGCATTTTTATGTTTGTCTCACATTCATCATGAAAATCTTTTAGAACATGTAAACATACACGTGAGAGATTCTAGAAATCATTTTAGAAAGTATTGCGTTTAATCCCCAGGCACAACAATGTTGACTGTTGGTCAGTTAGCCTGCAAAACGTCTACGTAAACAGCCGCTCCGTTCTTCCCCCGCCATGAGGGACGACATTTAATAGATGTTAAAACTTCTAATTAATCAGCGAGTTGGCCCGTTGCTGGGAAGAGTAATTTAATCCCAAGAAACTTAAGTAGTATTGAGGCGATACAGCAACATAATTTTTTATAAGGAACATCAAAAGAGGCAATTACTCATTATAGGTACTGTGGTCATGCCCAATTCGGCCGTCTTGTGATCTCTTTGCATTGAGTGATAGACGTCTCCGGTAGGCAAAGGTAAATCGCTGATAAACGCAAGGGTTATGTTCGGAATGATTACAGACTACTTGATGAACCTCTCATGCGCGTTACTCACGTTGTTTTGTCACCGGGACATTTTCTCATCACTCTTTACGGTGATAAGCAATAGTTAGTGGTGCATTCAGCAACAGGATTTTAGCTTTTTCTCACTTGAATTGGCATCTTTTCACTGCCGCCAGGAACCGATCTTTCGGCTTTACAATCACATTTTGCGAACAGTGGATAAGTCGGTGCAATTAGTTAGTTACCAGAAACTTTTACGCAGGCAAACAGTTCGTCTCTTGGAAACCAATGTTTGAACCTTCGTTTAACTGACGTCACTGTCACACTATTTTTACTGCAAGGTAACGAAATTTCAGTTCAAAACGTTGGGTTCCTGTGGCTTGTTGAGAAGCGCTTACTACGTAATTACTTTACTCATCAAATACTGTTTACTAAAACCTTAATTGGCATTACACTAGCTTATCCCACAGCCCAGGACATTTGTCATTCCGCTGGTATGTGCTGGAGCATTCGACCAAGTACTTGGAAGTAAAATTGCAGTGTTACGATATTTCGTTGAACCTTAGATCTGTGATTAAAAATGTACAAAGCTGTGAATAAATTATTGTCATAAGCGAAATTTGAGCAATTCCACTCCGAGAAAGTCATTACCAGGCTATATGCACCCCGAGAAAATTTATCCTCAGCTATCGCAAAAGAATTGCATATGTAAATGGATAGCAGTTAATTGAAAGTAGTAGATTCAGAAAAAATAATGATAATTAACAAAAGCTTGGAAAGTGCGAAAAAGTCATACTCGGAATCTGTTATAAAATGTCTTGATTTACGGTCAAGTTCCGTTCCTGCTGATGCTTGTCATAAATGCGTAATCTAACCAAGGCCGAAACAAAAACACGACTTATTAAAACAAGCTTGTTGACCACTGCGTTGTTCACCTTCCAAGAGACAGACTGTAGTATCACATGCAAATTCTCGTCAACATTCACTGGTGAGTAATGCTCAGATCGTCTCGAGTGAAGAGACAGTCGCTATCGGTCCAACTCAGTTCGATGACCTCACTGTTAAGACTTTTGTCCGAGTTAAAATTACAGAAACCATCAAATCGTTGAACGACGTTTTGGCTATTGGCATTTTGCAAGAAAATTTGCTTTTTATAACCTATCACTCACAATTTTTCGTAGCTGTTGTGTTCTTGTGCACTCTTATTTCGCTATGATTTGGTTTCAGTTTTCGTAGGGAAAAGTACCCTAAATAGTAACATAACACAAAATACCGTTCGAAATATTGATGACATGATTTCAAAATGGATACAAGTCCGTTAGTGGGATCACCAGTTGGAGTTAACGGAACTGTTAATCTGCCTTCACCCGCAGCTACCGAAAAAGTTGAGCATCTCTCATCAGCTATTATAATTTGATATTTACGCATAATGATTCAATTGTGTCTAAAATCCCCTCAACAGAGTGGTGATCAACGCGGTTGGCTGGCGAAATCGTGGCCGTGACTAAGATGTACATTACCAGCAAGCTTCGGCTGGAGCGTACAGGACCATTTGAATGCGGCTGACTTTACAATCTATGCGAATGTAAACGCTTTCTCATTTGTGACCGATGTTCATTGTGTATAAATCAATCTCTATTTTCACTCACCAGTGAACAACCTGTTGTTGCTTGTTTTTCGATTAGGTCACTATATTTTTTGAGGAATTTGTTTACTTGTCGAGCTTATTTTAGAATCATGCAAGAAATTGCAAACTATTCTTTGTACTGCGATCTAGTGGTTACGTAAAAATATATCTGATAGATCGGGATAGTGCGGTTTGATTGTGCTGAAAGAGACTTTTGCTGAAAAAATGTTAGTACAATATAAAAGGATGAGAAACAGTGTGACTGAAGAATATTCTACATGGAATACCACTTTGACTGAACGTCCTTTCTAACGACTTGCTAGTCGAATCCAATCCTCTAGCAGGAACCAGCGATGATCACAAAAACTTTATTCCGTCACTAAAACTTCGACCTCGTCCTGACAAAGAAAATTTATTAAACGGGACTATACACACGATCAACAGGAACACTGCTCTCTTCAGTATGCGACTGTCCCATTCAGTCAGCTCTTGTTGTTCACCTGCCTACACTGTCCACTATATTACTTGGCTAAGTAAATTACAACCTAGTCGATATATATGAGAGCTGTGTTGATTGAGCAGTAACTAATTTTTGTTTGCGGTCGGCAAAACTCTCACCTTGAATTTAGTCGCGTCTATTCAGAAGACTTGCTAGGGCGGCCAACAGGGATGAGGAAACTTATCTAAATTACCGTTGATAAGTTGAACATTGATTAAACCAAGTGGATTATGTTTGAACTCAAAGGCTAGAGTCTAGGCTTACAAACGTAAAGACCCAGATAATGCCTGTCACTGAAATGATAAACATTTAAAGTTGAGGACGCACAGCTCTATAAACAACACTGTATTATTTGTTTCACACCAATCGCAACCAAACTGTCTTACAATATCTATCATTTACATTTGCCTCTCATTAGTAATCACTCTACCGAGGCTTCTCTAATGTGGCCATCAGTTAACTTTTTCATTCTAATCAATCTGGCCATCACAGTGAAGTGTGAATGACCCACCACCATAAGAACGGATTAAATCCGGTGGAAAAACCAGTTTCAAATAGCCACCATAAAATCATCATAAGTAAAGGTGGTTTGGTAATCAGTCTGTATTCTTTTATTCATCCTCTAGCCAATTATCTCATACTTTGCATCACCAAGATTGTCAAACGAACAAACTCTACAGCAATTTGTCACATAATTATTTCAACCGATTCTGAGCTGGAGGGTGATTAGGTTGTTAACTTTGACACCGGATGTGTCAACTGAGCAACGTCGGATCAAGGTAAGCGTGAGGCCTAGACAGATTTCTACCGAGAGCACTCATGGGTTACGTAATCGAATTATGATCGCTTCCGTGGCGTCCAGATTACCAAACTGGATTCTTTTAGACTGACAGCTGAGCAAACTTTAAATTTTTTGAACTGTCAATCCCGGTGATACTTGGTACCCTGGATCAACCAGATGCGCCTGAATTGCACTCGAATTTGACTTCACTTGTTTCCCAGTCGGCGACCTGGGTTGGTGTTCACGTGTACTCTGAGAAGGGTACCGGGATATGCGACCGGCGTAAAGTGCTTCAAAGGAGCACATGAAATAGTGAACATAAAATTAGGTCACACGCTTAACCAACGTATTTTTAAGTTGTACGTAAACCACCAAGTTTGACCTGAACGAGATTTGCAGTTGTTCCTAACTTTGGGCCTTCTCACTCGCGTTATCAATTTCACAATTCAACAGTTCAGCCAACGCCTCGCCTTTATAGTCTAGCGTCATAGAAGCCTACAGCAAACAGGAGTTTAACTTCTGGTGCTTTAAGTCCCGTGGGCGTTCTCTGTGAATATCCGCCCCAAAAATAGCACTTCTTCAACCGTATCATCAGGGCATACATTTATAGCTCTGTGGTAAACTACGAACGAGGATTCTCTTGTGTACATATCTAAAAAATGAGTACATTGGTCGTTCCAAATCCCCTTCCCGTGATTGACCGTCCGAACCAAACCATATGTACGACGATTCAGTTCCACCTCCAAGAAGGATGTCCGTGCAACTTTTTCTGTCACAGGTGTAAAGTTGAGATCAGGGCATGCTGTGATTGCTTTAGCAAGTAGAACATCTGTATCTTCAGTTCTGTCAATCACACAAATGTTACCGCCCACGCTTCTTTTGTAGAAAGTGCCAGGCTCCATACTCCCAAGAAGTATAGTTCTTCCTTACGTTGGTATAGAGATACTTATGAAAAGTGGGTCGAACGACGACCCCACTGTAAGTTCATCCCTTCTACGGTATCTCTTTCACCAGTGTGAAATGGCATATTTTGTGTGCAAGTTACTATCAGATCCCTGCCTGCTTTTTTCGGGTGAGGTGACATTCAAACTTTCGGAAGGAATAAACCCACACAGATAATCAGCGGTTTCTATGTAACACATTCGTTAACAGAAACCATACATCCTTGGAAGACACCTTTTACTCGTCATATCAAACGATCGGATGAAACTGACGTGCTTGAAAGTTTTCAACGAGTACACTGCGTCGTTACTTTGTGCGGGCCCAAGAAATATGTTTCCCACTGTCAGCCACCTCAGCGCAGTCAATAAAACTTGTCCGCGCCTCAAGTTATTAGCTTAACGTTTCGAGAGGTCGATTTATAATTGCCTTCCAATTTAAAACCTTTCGACGTAATTATGTATCAAGCTGTTCTCATTCGACTGACAACAATGATTATTCTACTTGATCGGCTAGAAATGAATAACCAGAAGCGGACTATTCGGCAAACCGATTTTACTTATAATAAGATTATTATATTAAGAATATATCTTATGTCTCGTGAACCCCCAACTGGCAGTGAGAATAACAAAAATTATATTGTGTACAATTCACACACATACAGCGCAGTTTGCATAGAAATACGATTAACATCATAGTGAACAATTTGGTTTTGCGATCATTTCACAGGTATTGGATGGTTATGATTCGCAAATACTATGTAAGTAATTAATCACGATATAAATTGTTCATTTTTAGCTCTTATCCATTGATGCAGTGACATAATATAAAAACAAATAGTCCGCAGTCGAACGCATTGTTTTTCACACCTCAAAAAGTAACTGCGCATATATCTCCGAATACAATAGGAGTTCAAGCGATGTGAAACTTATAGTTTCTTACGACTGATCTGATAAAACCATGTTCCAAATTACCTACCAAAATACATTCCGTTTACCCATATGCAAAGAAATTCTGTTAGAGGTAGTTGTAATTGTTATATTAATTAAACGTATAGCAGCTGCGCGCGATTTTTTCAAGTTGCAATTTTGACATCTCACTTCTTGTGCTGAATTCTTTTGCCCCTGAATGTTAACCCTATTTACCGTTTGGCTCTGGCAAGCCCACTTTTATTCCAGTACCTTGAGACCCAAGGTGCAGCGGACCAACACATCCATCTTAAAAATAGTAGATCCTACTCAACGCCACAAAATAAATCAACGTTACAAATGCGCTACCTTAGAGCGTTTTATTTGAAAAATGTAACATCTTTCACTTTTCTAAGACCAAACATTGTATCACTGAAAATTACTCGAGTATCAAGATTTCATGCAAAATGCCAGAAGTTAAATAACACATTTGCTCTTTTCCTCGGTTCTAGATTATCAGATTGGATGTATATTATCTTACTGTTAGCCTCTTAAACGGTCACCCAAGATGGTTGAAACGTTAAGTATTATAACTTGCTCGTAACGTTGTTTTATTCTTAATCTTTTTAGTAAAATCACCCAATACTCATAATTTGATTTTAAGTTACTAAATTCATTTTTGTAAATGTTTAGGTTTTTTGAATTTTGCTGAGCTATGTTGTCGGCAATTAAATCTGACCAAAACAACCCCAATTTCTATACTGTCTCTAAATAAACCTTAAATGACTTAATCGCATAAGGATGATTGATGTTCACTGGGCTGGCAGTCTGAGTGAAATGCCTAAAACGCCAAACAAGAGGTTGTCGTCCCCATCTTTAGCTCGACCAGTTTGTTGGACGAATTCAGACGGCGACGAACTCGGTCTGGATAAGGTTTTGATACGGAGGTGAGTGGCAGAATTGGCGTACCAATGTTATCACACACTTTCATCTACGCTTATACAACAGAACACATTCAGACACGATCATCAAAAATCGATGTTGTCTTTCCTCTAGCAAAGCTTTATTATTTATTGTCTGTGCGTTCAAACTAACTCAATTTATCAAAAGAGCATATTTTCTTCTCTGGTTTGTTTTTAAAGCATACAGGCAACAAAGAAGAAAATGTTGCGCATAAATTATACACTTCAGAGTTTACACTTTAATACTCATGAAACAAACCACACATTCTGTTCTAACTTTCTACATCTGCATTCGTTTGCCACCGAATTGCCACCACCAACTACGGGAGTATATTGATTACAGTAAAGAAGACTGTAAGCTGTTATTGCATGATTTACGTCCGGACAAATTTTGCTGCATCTTTACGACTGCATAATATTGATCGTTTATATAACATTATAAGAAAATGAACGAGATACCAGAGAAAGTCAGTTGTCAGAGTGCACAACCATTGTCACTATCAAGGTAGCGACAACCCTATAAAAATTGTTACTGAACATAAAACACGGGTTTAAACTTTCGGCATAGTGCAGTGTTCCCATGTGTGACGTTGAGTAGATAACGCGAAGTGCGGTCGTGGGATCGCACTGATGTTGAGTCATTGGAATATGATGCACAATAGGTGATGCAGGTTCTTTTTTTCTATGCGCAACTGTGACGTCATGTGTTTGCATGACCTGTTTCTTGACCCACTGTTTTTGAGCTTAGCAGCCTACGATATTTTGAAGACTAAGTGCGACTGCTTAATAAACTTCTCGCAAATCTTTGTTTTCTGGTTTCAGACAATTGGACTTTAGGAGGGATTATCAAAACCTCAGTACATATCAGCTGATACTGGTAAAAATTCAGCTTATGAAGTATAAGTTGACAACACGTGGGCGTTTACGACCATCCTAATGTAAGTTACAATGTTTATATACCACATGTTAGATTTAATCGTAATTGACAACAAATCAAACAAATAGAAGTTCCTTTCGAGCCATTTAGTCGGAAGGTGGTGGTATTATTGCAAAGTTCGTATAGCATGTTAATATTGATGAATTAACAAGTGCATTTCAAATGACAGACTCACCCACTCTGTGGAAACGTATAAACGAACATTTTGTTAGGATCGTTATTTACAACACATACTTGCAAATTTAGTAGAACCAGATGCGGAATTCTGTGAACCACTACATAAAATCAAGACGTTCAAATGAAAAGACGTGCAGTACACAGCGTAGAGGTATTGTTTCATTATTTTGTATCAAAGATAACGCTGGTTGGTTTTATTTTCACTATCAATACCACTCAGGATGATGATAGAAGATATCATTCCGGGTCAATTTACCTTCATTCGGAAGACACAGTTTCAAATATCGTGGTGAGACACATATCAGCAACTCAAGTGCAAACTGTTAAAACTCTGACTCTAGATTAATACACTGGCGGCTATCACACAGATGCTGGAAATGACGGCACTAGAAGGATCATTAATCCCCTAGCGGAACTACGACCATGTGACTGGGCTTGCAATCATTTGACTCCTCAGGAGTAGATGGCCTAGTTGAGATTCGAACAGATAATAATCGCCTGACCATTCAACGTTAGTCCATTCCAGAATGCCAGCTTCGTGATCATTCTTTGAGATGGAAATGATTTGTCAGTTAATGCAGACCTTTAACTCGTTGATTATTCATTTTGGATAACTACTGGTGTTGGCTGACCAAAAGTTTAACAACCCATATCTAACTGGTAACTGAGGACACGTAACACAACGCCTGCAGTACATTTATTGTTTAGTTGTTTAAGTTATGTTTATGTATAAATTATCTTATTGAACAATACGGTTTATATCTTTTCTTGACGTGTGACATATGTTCTCAGAAATTATTCGAATGTGTTCGTTTTCATAGGGTTCGCATTGCAAACTTATCACCTGTTTAACTACCTTTCACGCTGGACCGCGTTTACATATAGCATCAGAGACGCATCGTGAATCAATTACAATCGCAGATAGTAGGTTTCCCACCAAAGGACTGCGCAGACTGACTCGTTGTAATAAGGACGATTGGGTCCCGTTAATCAATCACAAAAACAAACACACCGTCGTACATACACCAGTATTTAAGAAGATGTAATTATGCTTTCAGACGTGGGCAATATTAGGGAAATAAAAGGGTGATCGCTCCACTGAAAGAATTGCGCTGAGGAACTTTGTTGGAAATCTATTACTGTTGTTGTGCGTACTATTCTAGAAAGACAGTGAAATCACTAGATTTGATTGTAGTCACCAAGCAACCTGATTACAACTAGTGATAGTGCATTTATCACGTGAATGGCTTTACGCGCAAGTCTCTTTTTGTTCATGTATATCATGATAACCTAGGTGTGTTTACAAATTTGCACAATGAAAGCTGTGTAACCAATGCCACGACTTGTTTCACGCATCATTTTCCCGTCTGGTTCATTAATAAAATCTGTTCTTTCTATGCCTCATTGTTTTTAGGGCGTTCCCCTATAACAATAAGGATGAAAATTAATTGTATATTGCCAACAGTTTCAGTTCCAAGTTTGTTCGAAACCAATGAACTGAGTGTTTTCCACCACCGATAGTTTTATCCCGGGTAATCGAAATCTACGTCGCTCACATTTAGCTTCATGCCATCACAATCCAGAGTAAGTTGCACGTTGTATTAGATTTTCTTTGGCGTGAAAAATTACGCAATGGCAAACCGTGGATGTTAACCAAATAGTTGCTACAGGCAACAGGAAAGGGGTCGCTATATAACAGGGCACTGATTTTACAGGGTTCAGAGGAATTTTACAAATTAGGGAAGTCGTAGAACGCCTACGAAGCGTGAGAATCTGTTTTTGATGGTTTGTTAAGAAAACTTAGGAAGGAAAATTATGTCATTTGCAGACAATCAGCAATTGGAAAAAGACAAAAGAGAAGGTCAGATAATATTCAACAAAATAGGAACTCAAATACTGTCTACGAAACACACAAAAGTCTCAGTGAACAGAAAGCAGACATCAGTTGACTAGTAACGAACTTGATAAGTAGAGTGTTTTTGTTCCACTAGGAGGATTCTGATGATCAAACTAGCAGAAGACTCCGGTTGGTGGTACAAAAGTGATCGTCAAGCTTGTGCTTGAAACCAACTACCGACGACGCAATTTCTACAGACCTTGTTTGTTTGCTAGATTGGGCACAACGGATATCAAAAATGTGTTTCAGAAGTCAAATAGTTGTTTAGTATTGTAGCCTCGGCCAGTTACTACTGTGTTGGTTATGTTCGTTGATTGTTTAGTAGTATTATAAAAGTCGAGCTTAATAGACCATTGTGTGCGTTAAAGAGATGTCTCCTTTTATATGACTGCAACTCACTGATAACTGTCCAGGATTGTGCAATTTATCCGCTCAGGTCAGTAAACTTACCGCATTAACCCTTTTTGTAGCGCGTACCCTTTAAATAACAGTATTTTCTTCTTTGCAATTAGAAGCTTTGATGTTTGGTTCAAGATGGGAGCGCATTAGCTAACTGAACGTCATACTGAAACATTCTGAGTGAAACTATCCAAACGGCTTAAGGGACAACCTAGTTATCGAGCCGGATTTCCTGAGTAGTGACGTAATGTAAAGAGATAAACTGTGATAACTTGAGTCGGTCGAGCCAAAGTAGCGACCGCCGATGGTGGCATCTAGATTTTACCTCTCAGAGTATATCATGTTGCAGTACAAATTAAGGGCGATAATTTAAATTACATTTAGCCATAATAAACAAGAGTCGATTATGTGTTGCCCAGCAATGTAATATGGTTGAATCGCTGTTACCTTCAGTAACATTGTCCACTGTATGCTCAGATGAAGTCATCAGAATATAATGACAACATGAAATTGACGAGTTTTTACAGCGTGTGCAGAAATAACGTATACGGCAAGCATCTTAGTATGGGACCTTGTAGCCCGTCATCGGTAACACAATATCAGTCTGAAAAGTTCCCTTTAACTTGACAATAAAACGGTAATCTCAAAGGTACTCAGTGAGTCACATGAGTGGAAAACCTTTCATACCGTGGTTACAAACCATCACACAGAGCACTACATGGTCTACTGGATTGATATATGGGAAAAACACGTCAGCTGGTTTGACTTCAATCAATACCAGCTGGTTAATGAAAAATAGCTATAGTTTAGTGAACAACATATCGCAGAACAGTGCACACATGCGCTAAAATAACTGTAATGTGATCAATAATTTCACGCTAACGTGTGTTACCCATTATTGCAAGTTTCCTCTGTAAAAATGTTACAGGTTCCAAAGCTCATGAGTTTTTATAGGGGGGAATACAGAAGTAATATCAGTACTTCGCTGCGTGTCGATCAAGGGATAGTTTTTTAGTGATTTATGGAGGAAACTAGAAATTGTCTCAAGAAATGAAGACTGAACGAAAATTAAAGGGTGATATAAAGTAAGCCAGAAAAATTGAAGCTGAGTATAGCAACGTGTTCAATGATGCTACCGTTCATGAACACCTATTCGTTTCAGTAATGGCTACGATTTTAGGGACGACCGATTAACAGTATTTTATTTGAAGTGCTCGCGCTTTTCAGGTTTGTGTCAGTAGGCTTAATTAATTTTGAAACATTGAGTCCCTTTTAACTATTTGAATAGAATAGTCAGAAGACACAAATTACGATATGAATTTATTTCGCACACTCTCGTCAGTCGTAAACGTGTGACTAGAATGAAAACAAAACTAAACAAGACTTAAATGAAACGGTCAAAAGTACAAATCAGGCTGGAACGTGATTGGCACTCACGGTCAAACCCACGGTAAACAAAGGTTGATAGTCAGTTGTTTTTGTGCACATAGGACCGGCTGTTGACGGCTGATCAACAAAGCTTCAATATACTTGAGAAGTTGTGAGTTATGAGCGTTCATCAAGATCTTAAATGAAAATGCGATGTTGACAATGTGACCTGTAGTCGATACGTGCCTCGTAATGGATGAAACGGCGTTTCGTCCTCGCTGATGATGCAAGTTATTCAGGCAAAAACACTGCAATAAATTCACAGCAATCACAAAATGACCGGTAGCACTGAACACTAGACAAATCAACACTTTAATATCACCACGACTCACCAGCAGTGCTTATCCTGCTCCATTTTAATGAAGTGATATATTCCTCTGCGACGTAAGTTTGTTAACCACCAGTTGAATTAAGATCATCGAACGCTGGTACTTTTGTGTATGCCCGCTTGTTTTGAGCAAAATGCAGGATGGTACGGTCACTCACAAGTTCCAGGCGAGCTATTTGTCTGTTTGGATTAATCTAATGATTAAGTATAACAAGCGGTAATCTCTTTGAAGTTGTAACATTGTTAAGCTTAGGCGCAACAAAACCATCAACGTGTTCTGATCGTGTTAACGATGAATCACATCACTTAATGTATTCTTCGTAGCTCAGCTTCGTAGCTCAGCTGGTGGAGCTCTTGCCGCGTTTGGGCATGATGTTTCTGTCGCTGGTTCGATTCCAGTCGAAGTCCAGACTTTCACGAATGGATCTCTTCTAAAATATTCTTAAAATGTATAGTGATGTTACCGTTGTACCTTGGTTGACATATGTTTTGTTGAAAAAGAATCAGAAGAGGAAGTTCATAGACTATTTTGGAACCTGTGGCACTCTTTATATAAGCCCGCAATCAGGCCTACATATGAGCTGCTGTCTGCCATCAGCTGGTTAATGTGTTTTCTTGCACAATCAAAATGGTATGGCAAAATGCACTCATTTCTGGAAAGTACAATATGTAACTGAATGCGTAACAGTTTGAAATTTCTGTCAACGCATTTGCTTGTCTTAACTATAAGATAGACCTGTTCCACCATCAGTGCAATAGCTAGCTAACTTGACTTGGGACAAGCTTCAGTAATCATAACATGCATACATATGACTAGTGCCAGTCGGACTGTTTGATATGTCGCATTAAATATATCACTCACCCGTTGTAGCAATTGATTGTTTCAGAGTGTTCCAAAATGGATGATAACCTGAAATTTGCTCGCGGGGATGTGGACGAGCATGAAGTCTTTTATTAACCCATATTTTAGTAACAACGGAAAAGAGACTGGAACTATCTATGAACTATTTTGTAAGTTTTACTTTTTCAACCATTCAGGATGGACCTGAGAGGTAATTCATTGATTTGTGTATGACAAACCTTCAAAGTTGAAACGGAAGAAATAACATGTGGTCATTTTGAACTTGAAAGCAACTGGCAGAATGAAAGCTTGTGAAAAGGATGCAGATTAATTAACCTTCACAGATGCACAGCCATCTTTTAAAAGGGCAGAACAAACAGGTTGTTTTGATGTGTTCAAGAGACTCTGTTACGATGGACACTATAAGTAAAATTACGTTCAGGTCGTTTGTAGTTAATTAATCATCTAAAATGTCAGTTGTCACCGTTGACATTAAGAATATTATTTTGCGGGACTTAGCGAAGAAGCAAACGTTGACAGTGAGGAAATATAAAATATATGCAAAAGTAATAAACACGTATATTTCTATAGGTAAAGACGTGTAACAAACGGACGTGCTTTGATGTGTCATCAAAAAGACAAATTAAACTCAGTCTTAGTTACAAAATGGGAGTGGTACCAATTAGATCGGCTGAATGGTCGATAGCAACCATTACTGCCAAAGTGATCCGATTTATGAGGCCTAGTTACATGAGATCAATCAATTGATTTGTAGACAATTATGTAAAAACAGTCTACGTGATAGATCTAACATAGAGATGGATACGTGAACATGGGAGGTTCAAAATGATGAAGGGACAATTCGGAACACACAACGGCAATGAATGTGTACAAACTGCGGTAGCCTCTCTAAATGGTGGCAGAACTTCGATATTATTCAGCTGGGTTGTGTGTTAATCGTTATGTCAGTTAGCAGTAAAATTGCTGGCTGTCAATACGACCAGTTAGTAGGAATTTAGGTTATCATAATCTTGGAGATTCTGTTGAATTTGATGTCATATTGAGACAAATGTAATTGACAACGAAGCAATTATTCCTGTTTGGGATCATTTGCATTTTATATATGACCCGTATAACCAGACAGTTTATCCTTCCGATTGATAGGATGGAGACAATGACACGGAAGTGATATATTACAAGCATAATCCACACTTATGTCGGTCGACGTACAACGTTGTTAGATTTTTCCGGAAAATATACACTCAAAGTAATGAGGAAGTAACAGCGTTACACTCAAGTTATTCATCAGGTCATTTTTATGGCAGTCAAAAAGTGATTCATTGGGGGATCATGTAAAATTAATCGTTTACTATCAACATTATGAATGTGATATTACTTGCGAGGCAGACGAATAGAAATTATTGCAAGATTCGTGGCGAAATTTATGAAACACAACAGTAAGATAAACTTTCACATAGACAAATATAACGCTGTCAGACATGTCCACGATTCGTCGTGAGAAAGGCACGATACAACAGTGAGTATGCTACAAAGCATAGCAGACGGAAAAACATGCAAACCGAAGGAGATTTCTCAAAAAAAGTTAAAAAAAATACTCGACAGATATTTAAAGAAAAAAGCTGGAAGAATATGTCGCAATGATTACAGACGGTCAAAATAATATTCGATAGAAAACACTCAACGAAATTGGCTAAACACAGCAGTCAACTATCGAACACACAAATAGAGATAGCATACAACAAGTAAAAAAATAACCAGCTTATATTTCGTTGAGTTCCAAGGGCGACATCTCTGCTAAACATGTGATGAGAAAAATTACCGCAGAAGCTGAAGAAATACTGTTCTCTGCACGACCAGGATTCCCGTTCAGCCTCACATGAGTTTTGCATATTTGGCAACAAACAAAACAATGATTGGGAGTCGGTTGCTGATTGATTGCGAAAGAAATGTCCTGTTGTGTCGAAGTCAACTCCGGCCGCCTGAGTCAGATCAAGGAATCTAACCCACTACTGAAGAAGACACAATAATAAAATTAACGAGAACAGAAAGTATATTGTTTCATCAGCTTAGCTAAAGAAAGTTGATTTCATTAGTAAATCGATTGGGAATAGCACAAGGTTACAGCAAGTCGTAACACCTTAAATTTTGACCACCTCTGCTGGTCTTCCTCAGGAGTGTTATAATCGAAACTGGTGAATTTCACGGCAGCACCCGGCGACATATTCACTATCATCATCTGAGAACTCTACAGAACACATTTGCCCTACTATTCGACAAACAAGTAAATGAACACTGTCCACCAGTAAACAATGGCCGCAGGCAAACTGCTGGTACACGATGAGTTCACAACTCTCCTTCCGAAGGTGGACGGCTGTAACACTCGTAGTAGCGAACCTGTTGAACGGGCTCACTCTGTTTGACGTACTCGGGCAAGAAATTGTGACGGTACCAACAAGACTTTATGATAAACCTGAAGCAGTCATTTGTATTAACTGTGATTTGTTGGAAAATTGGTACACACACTTGTAGGTCACTGTGTGGTCGTACTGGCTTTCCAAAATTCCACTGTAAAAAGTCACTGTGTCGCAAGCTGTAACGATTTCGGAAGAAGTGAATCGAATTGGTTTGATTAGGTTGATATGTGCTGCTAGAAATGAAATTTAGAAAATGGCTATCATAACCAAATTTGTTTTGAGCGAAAATCAACAAACGTACTAGGAACGCAATGTAGAAAAATGTATAAGCTAAGAACAGGTTGTTGGTTCCAAATAGGATGGTAGACGGTGAACTTTGTGGATAGTTCTGTGGTACGACTTCATTAACTTGATTCGGCAGAAAGTGTGATGCTATGTTAATTAAGTGGGATCCGATTGAAAAAGTTTACAATCGTTATTCATGTTACTGAAATAAAGTTTAGCGAGGATTAAAGCTCACATCTCACTTCTCCTGAAGCTGAATTCTAACCTTTTAGAAAATAATGAACATATTACGGGAATATGGTGTTTTGATGATCAATTTGACCTACACAACTGAAAACACTTCAGTTGCAATTATGAAAAAAGAAGGTGGCTACTCAAACTTTGAGACAAATTGTAATGGGCAAAATCACCATTATTAGTGTGGTCATGCTAGTGTTCCAAATCATAAAATTCAGATCATCATTATCGAACAAGATTAACAACTATATTCTGTGGCGTGATTGAGATTCGATTGTGTTGCAAATTACCAGCCTGTCGAACCATCTGAAGGAGTAGAAACGAGTATAAATAAATTAGAAAAGTATACATCTAGTTTCAAGTTAATGGCCGTTTAGACCAAATGTAGCATGAACATCCATTAATGCGAACTTCGTGTTTGCTACTTTCAACAAATTGGATTAAAACCTCAAACTGCAGAATACTCAGACAATCACCAATCGTTGAAACCCAGACAGGATGGTTGTTGTTCTGTATGGCTGAGAATAAACAGTACGTTGCACAGTTGCGGTGGGTGCACCTAGGAAACACAAATCCATTTCAGTTATCCGCAGAGGTAATTTCTGAGACTACCACTCGAGAGCGAAGAAAACTAAATAAGAAAGAGGCCAGAGGGTGAGTTCTGTGTTCAATTTAAAATGTCGCCCCTTTCCCGGCTTACGAATAAGATAAGTTGAATTTTGACAAAATGGTAGTCAGATATCCACATCCCAATAGCCTAATTTAAAGCATGATGCCGGGTGAACACCAAAGATGGGAAAGTTCGAATGGTATGCTTGCACATATCTCACTCGACGCTAAGTCTATAGGGTTCTCGGCGGTCTGAACATATTTTCGCCACGCCAGAAATTAGCGTCGATGCATTATTGACAATCTGTTGGAGACAAATGTTTTAAACCGCTCAGCTTTATAAAAAATAAGTGAACAGACCATGAAACGATACGTTCAGAATGTCGGATTGGTTTTCAAATCCAGTTCCTCTGTAGCGTTGCTGACACGGCCTGTTACAAGATTTGCAGAGATTCAACCGTTTTACCGGGAAAAATGAAGACATTCTCATCAAGAAAGAACACGTGAATTGCTTGCTGTCGCGTTTGGCACTTGTGTAAACTTCTGCTTTGTTTTCCAGTTTGATGTATTTGTGAAGAAACCCAAGTCTCATATACGCAACGACACTTTTCTTTGATGTAAAGGGTGTAAAATTCTGCTTCCTTTTATGGAATGGATATCCAAAGAAAATCGGGCCATACCCATGTCCACGTCGTTTATATCCACATCCTCAGTTGAC
>JTDE01000429.1:129101-180021 GCA_014338405.1 Paragonimus skrjabini miyazakii | reverse complement strand
GCTTTGGTTTTTGAAGCTTGCTGAAACCTCTCGACATTTTTCAAAGTATTGCACTTAATATATTAGGCGTATTCGATGGTAGTTTATTATAGTGAGGCGCTGCTTGCTATACATACAAAAGAATACCATAATTTAGTTATGGCCCACATACATCCCATTCTTGAAATTGTGTATTGAAGTGAAGTTGACATTTCCAAACCAATAGATGTCGAATGTAAATTGCTTCAGTTTCGTATATTTGTAACCTACCATCGGTATACACTGTACTGTTGACTCCTTCAAACTAGGACACTTATCTTGACTATCTTTCTTGGTACGCACGCAAATTGGTGTCACAACCAGAAAGTCTGTCAGTGTTAACAATATTGAACAGTAAAGAATGTTCTCTTGGATATGCACGGTTTTTCCGCAGATACTTATACCGAATTGGTCCCTATTAAACAGTTCACTTTAATTACTCATATGTTTTTTCTGATGTTTCATGGTGTAGTGCACCACCCAACCCGGTTCGACTGAAATGAGAAATTACGGATACCTCTAGGAGAATTCCGCTCAAGATAATTCGTAGTATTAATATGCGGTGACTCAGCAAGCCGATGTGCATAGTCAGCATTGTAGTCAACTTGAGAATCCCTCAAATCTGCTCCCGTGGATCACAGCTTCAAATTCAAATATGTGGTCACTCCAATAGAGCTCAGTCGGAAGTAACTAATTATATCTGGGAACACTACTTGAGGTCAAGCTTGCTAACATTCGGTTGAAATGCAGTTCATATGTAAAGTGAATCGTCTTCAACTTTTATTGAACAGCTGTCCATTTCACCGTGGAATCACTGATCGTGAATTCACAACAGTTCCACTGTTCCATTTAAACTATTGACACATGATATGACTTTTGATTCACAGCCTGGAATACTTACTCCGTAAACAAAATAAAACTTGCCTTATTTGTCTTTTTTTATTCTCTTCGGTGAACAAGTCAGATGTCTACTCGAAGTATGGAAGTCCGTATGATAGTCAAAACTATTTGATGGAATACAGTTTGGAGACGATTTATACGTGGAGATAAAACTAATTGATTGATGAACAAAAATGTTTAGGGTAAACGATAGCGTGGTCTTCACGCCATTAATTACGATCAGTTGTGTCATCTAGCAACACTTCCACCCTGTGTGTTCACTGGTATTCCTGCTATAGCCCGAAATCTGGGTATGTCTTGTTGGAGTAAAAATTAAATACATACCTTCATACTCTAAACAGAGTTCATACTCCAGTCATTTGGCTAACATGACATACACAGGAAGCACATCTTGGTGTTCTAACTTGATACCGCCAGCACTCTGTCAACCTTGGTGTCTGAGGCCATAAAAAGGTAGAACCTCTGCAGGGTGAGCTGCCTAACTTCACAGACTTTGTAAGGAACTGGTCATAGTCAGACTAGTCAATCAGTCCATCAAGAACATTTTGTTGGTAAGGGAACACGTCGTGATCTTTACATAAATATATTTGTTGTTTTTATCAGATGTTCTGCAAGTGTAAACAACTATCGACATATCTGGTATTTACGGACATCTTTAAGGTTGCACTCAATCTTGTAACAGCACCTTGCAGTGTTGTGGTGTACAAGAAAACCGAAACTAGTCAACTGAAAGCTATGATTTGCGAAGGACTGTTTTCGTTTTTCGTGAGCTATTACCAAACCAAAAAACATTTCTGACATTCTTTACAACTCAAACTGTTTTATTCCATAACATCTGTAATCCTTTCTATTCATGTTCGACCACTACACACGCCTAAACACAAACTCTTCGTTCATAAGTTTCCTCGATGGGATCAGCCAACTTAGAACTTGACGTACGTGTCATATAGTGCCTAATTAACAAAAGGTTTTTCACCTACTACAGTATATTTAACTCAGTCATCCACAACTGGTTATGTATACTTCGGTTACGTGTCAAAGGTTAGAAGGAGGAACTGAGTGTCTTCCGTAAGTCCCATTCAAGTCCACATTTCAAGGTTGCATAGACCATCCAATTTTTAATAGACAATGAATTTAAAATACACTCAGAAACCTCCACTTGATTGAATAGTTGAAAGACTTAAAAACAACATGAAGTGAAAATTTTACCCAGTCATAAGGAATCTTTGAAAATCTGCCAAGGAAAATGTACCAGTAAGGTTACCATATTATACTCAGACTACTTTATTATGTAGCATTCAGCAAACATGAAACCTCATGTTTACCACGGCAAACATTGTACTAGATATAATCCGGTATTCTTTCTTAAGGTAACATCAAACAACCACACCTCATTAACCCTGACAAATTTGAGTAAGTGAATCGACAGCATACATTAAAACTAACTTTATTTTCAATCGCTGCTTTCACTGGATGTTTCATGGATGTAACGAATGTTAATCGATCGATCGATTTGTCGTCTGTGATTCTATATTTTAATTGATAATTTCTACGATCAGTTTGTGGTCCTGCTCTGCCACAAATACTAACAATGCTTTCCAGTAGATATCGCTAAATCCCTTCCTAAGATAAAACGATAAGTTATTGAACTGACCTTGATAACACAGAAACCGCTTATTTGAATATCCTAATCCATAGACACTATACTATTTGAAACATGTGAGGTCAATATTTTCAGCAGTAGACATTATTATTGTGAAATTATAGCATAACACTTCTTGGACACAATAATAACGTCTACCGCTGAAAGTATTGACTGTCTGTGGATTAGGATATTCAAATAAACTTTTTCTGTGTTATCAAGGTCAGTTTAGTAACACCGTTTTATCTTAGAAAGGAATTTAGCGATAACTACTAAAAAGCATTGTTATTATTTGTGGTAGAGCACGACCACCAATTGATCGTGGAAATTATCAATTAAAATATAAGATCACAGACGACAAATTATTTTGCTTCTCCTACATAGGCTATTGTATGCTATTACTGAGTTCTGGTGTATTATTTTCAACGAAGTGATGTTATTTTGTATGTGGAACTAACGGGTACGTCTGGTTAGTCTCACAATGTCTAGTTCGTGATCGGCCCCTACGCACCTCAACTAAGAGAATCAAATGTAAATCGGCTCAGTTTCTCCCTGTTACTGGGTAACTTACATCTGCTTATTACATTCAAACAAGGACGAAACTTGCCGTGAAGTATATGGTTGAAGGTGACGTTTGCAAATAATTACGAGCGAAACGTTAGGGTTGATTGAACTTGATCGTAACAATACAACATGCATCAATACTAGGTTAACACGAACAAGTTGTATATAAAAATGCTGTACTTTTCGTAGGGGCGATAAGAGTTTCCTTAGATCAGGTCAATATTTTAAAATCGTGTGGCACATTGCCGATTCTTCATATATGAAAACACGTTGCTGAATGTTGAAGTAAACTGCATCTCAACAGAAATAATGAAGTCAGTTCATATAGCTGATGGGTATACGACTGCGCACCTGAATGGATTCAAAAGGCTTTGGGCGCGGTCACGTAGTATCCGATTTCAAGTAGGTTTTTGAAAACTTTGGAAATTAGATATTGTTTTTGTGCTGGTAAATCAAACCCAGCAGTCTCGTAACCAGTTCAGAAAGCACTCGCTGGTTGAGTGCTTGATGAATAATTTTAGATGACAGTGAATGCTTAATCTGGATACCTATTGTTTAGTTCAATTGTTAACGGTAATTTGTCATGTGAACCACTTCTAATTATCTTGTCCACTATATTTCACTCTTAATCAGGTGGAATGAATATGTCCACCTACGTTGTACTCGTTTTTCCAACGGTTAACATTACACGGTTCAAGCCTTCATATAATGCTGTTGAAACTGATGCGACAAACCAGATATTCAAAACTGTTAGATTTCTGTATAACTGAACAAGTTATGGTATATTGTATGTAACCCTCAAAATCAGACTGTTTGATTCTGAATTATAGACTTCTGTTCACCCGTCTCAGTACAAAATACTGCGAAAATGTCAACGAGAGTTAGAAATAATTTACAATAGGCGCACTTTGATTCCACCGTTTAACGGTCGATTTTGCTTGCGTAACTTGAAAGAATTAACCGACAGTTCACTTAAAAACTACGGCATTATATTAGTTTATGTATTGTTCTCCTATGTGTTTCAAATCCCTATTCATTTGTTAGTTAGGAAACATCTTTCACTTAAGCGTTCATTTTTGTAACTCAATTCGGAGTCATAAAAGGTTTTAGAATGCTAATACTACCTTTACACCAAGTTCGCTGTTAATGAATAAACGATTACCCGCTTGCTTTTTCAATTAACTCGAACCATAGGATGTTCATTATTCCCCTATGCCTAAATCTGATATACTGTTGCAAATCCGGCGTAACACAAGTTGCTCACAACTTTCTCCTTTCCAATGACTCACCTCATGTTAGTGTTACAATGAACGAAATGGGGGTAGCACGAATCTACTTCCCTCATTTTCATTGGTCTTAGATTCATGACTATTTTTCTAACTAGTACGAGGTAAACGGGAGTATAGTGATGTTCCCAACTAGATCTACAAAAAAAATGAGTGTGCATTTGGGCAAGTCGTCGAAGGTGTGAGTGGCAGAGCTCATAGGTGGTACATAGCTGCACATGTACCAATAAATAGATTCGCTTTCATAATCTTAGTTAAAGACCGTGTGGCATGGTTGGTAAACATTTCTATCAGCGTTACTAGACTTACTAATTCTGTACGATCAATCACAATGGTTTGTTAGCGAATCATCCGAAACCTTCATTCGGAAAGAATGCACTGATTTTCATTTTCAAAGTTGACTACAATTTCCTGTTTTTTACTTGTTCACCTTTTGAGTGCTTACTCATTTATGTGAACAAATTTCAAATTAAAAGTCAGCAGTAACAGTTTGGAAGCTTGCTTTTCCGACGTAGACACGTAACCGACCATAATTTATCTTATTGCAGCTCGTTCGTTGGGCATCAGGTTTTTTAAACGCCAGCGACATTTTTCGTTCATCATGAGCTAACTGTCGGTTATTAAGGAGTATCTGTGACAGCATCTCTGTCTTCGTTACGTTTCAACATTTTTACCCTAAACCTGGTCACAGATCACAGAATCGGCGACATGTAAATAAGGTGGTTAAATAACGTCTTACGTACCGAAGAACGACCACCTTTCTTGCAAACATATAACGATGAAATCTAATTCAATTTTTATTTTCCAAAACGCTTTGATGATTTTATTAAGTTAACAACTTAATGGGAAGTCAGGCATTATCGCGGATATTTACGGAAAGCTTAACAAGTAATTGATACAGTACTGTGAGACGATGGGGGATTTCTGGTTGGCATTAAGCAAATTTCACTCGCAATTTTCACATCCTGAAAACTTTCATCTAGATCCTCTCAAAATGAACAAATATAGTCGCGCTTCACAACTGTCAAAACCCGTCAGTAATGTACATATCTCATTAACATGGACTTTGAAATCGGACCCCTGTAATTACGAGGCAGCTGTGTTTAGCGATGCACCAATAAACGCATCAGGCATGATCGATTTTTCAAATGAATAATGCACATTTTGCCAGGTTACCTTGGCACTAAGTAGTTACAACTTGGTACATTTTTTAAATAACCCTATGATAAAGTCAACATTGTGGGCAGATGATGGCGTTGGTCGTAGAACACGTCTTGTTCCAGACCATGATACACACCGCTGACTATCTCTAGCGGAAGTAAAACTCGAGTCAGGCTTTATTTCACAAAACAGGCTGGCTAACTTTTCTGTGGGTATTTCACATTTGGTGTCACTGGTAACTATCGTTCAATCTGTAACACACGCCCTCGGCTATTTTTTGTCCGGGTTAAAAAAGTGTACTGGTTTGAATTTGTCTAATGCTGACAGAAATCGTGAGACTTGTTACTACCAGTTACTTACCTACAAATAAATATATACGTGTTTTTGACATTTGTAAAGAATGTCTTGCTAATTATAACCAGCACTAACCACCGTGCGTAATTAGAATGACATCTGAACAACATAACACTATCTGTAGCCTTAGATTTGGATTACGGTTGGGTGAAAACAGTCTCCATGTAAACGTTTCTGAAAAGTTTACAAGAAGTTACCTCCACAATTTAGTTGCAAAACCCATGAGCATGCAGGTAACAAGGTAGCTGATTGCCCTATGAATTTGTGATGGTTTCAACTTAAGATGATTTGACTGTTTCACATTTCTTCCGTGGATACCAAGTCACCCATGTGGGCGTTGTGCAACTGCACTTATCCAGACATATAGCCGAACATGCTCTCCTTTGGGTCGAACCCGTGATGAAACGAGTACTGACAACCGATTTCGTCGAATCAGCATCTATAGCTGGCACCACACGAAAGACTTGGCCACCTCTGAACGAACGATAAATTCACAGTCGCTCACCTAACCAACCTAACTAATAGTGTGAAACAGGTTTTGATTCAGTTGATGGTATGTTGGTAACACGGGCTATGGTTTATCTTGTATCAAACTCAAGTAAAGTTGTTTTAATATGTACCTGTTGCAAGGTAAATTATCAACGGGGAGGGCATAAGCATCCCTTACCCAGCTTTTTCTACTGGCTTAAACTCCAGGGGATTGTCTTACTTTGTAAACGTTCATCGGTTCGTCAAGTCAACTGATCTATCTTTGTATTCCACTTTTTAAAACGATACCATCTTATGCCTATTTTCCCGTTAATATCGCTTTGACAGCTTTATGTCAACCTTGAAGCTTATCCATATGTCTAAGCGGAGAACATTCGACTAGTCACCACCGTCTTTGATCAATTAACTGATATTTGTGTGTATGTAGCCCTTGAAGGGCAGTCCAGACGGAAATATTTTTTTGATATGACACGAATTGTCCTTGTACAAAGAGACGATCTCCACCAATTTTGTCCAGCAAAGCTGGCAAATCTATCACTATCTGCGATCGACGCATCGATTATACCTATTATATGTACATCCATGAGTTTACGCTGCCAACAACTGTGTCAACGAATTACTGATCAGTTGCTACTAATGACAGACTGTACAGTTTCAATTTTACCTGTTAGTTACTCACGGCACTTCAAACACTAATCGGCGAAGTTGAAATCAAGTGAATAAATGCATTTTCTAAAAACTGTCCGGCGTGATAGAACCAAATGTTGGATCGGACGTGGACCCAACTAACGGTTGGACTTATTCTTTTATCGGACTACTGTCATTCTGATTTCTTTTCACTGTAACTCTTTGTATAACCTTAACGATAACATTAGTGAATTGTATCAAGCCGTCTTGCAATAATAAAGAAAAACGAGGTTAACCACTACAGTCTGAAGACACGATATGTAATTTTTACGGAGCAGCAGTGTCTGCGTTTTGTTTGAGTTAAGTCGAACTAACATTTTAGAAACATCTATCAGTAAACTTCAGAGTGACGATGTATGATGATCGACGAAATCATCACTTATCACAACGTTGTTCCCCACAAAGTTTTAATGGAACTGTAGAACAAACACTTCTGGCAAACGTTAAATAATGCTTGGGGTGAATAAGACGTATCTACTCACGTGTACTGTCCTCCCTACAGAACAGCCTTTCATTACGACCACAGACGTGTCCTTTTTCTCTGAAATCCCTGTATACACAAGCATTACATTAAGCTAAAAACAAGCGAGCTAAGTGGTATATTATATTCCCTAACCCAATTTTAGGTTAGATGCTTTTGGAGAAGCAATTTTGGCTATCCGGTTTGATGAAAAATGTCATATTGTCTTTAATGTAACATAATTACCGTCCCTGTTGGAAATAAAAGTTAGGAAAGTTCCATACTTAACGCATTTCTACAATTCACGGAGTACATTATCACAGGTGCTTCTCCAAAAATGAGGTGAATCACTGTTCACGTTTTTTCTACTGTACCATCCAGTGGTGACCCAGTCGAAGCCTGAAGCCTTTGCATTTATGTCGATAACACACGTTCAGTAGCAAGGAGTGAAATTGGGACCTTCTCTTTTTCAAGTTGCTTCAATATGGACATGAGAGGCCTTGTGAGCACCGTCCAACTAGACCGTATCGAGACGAAATCATAAACTGGATGACATCTCTACATCTCAGTCTTGTCACACCCCATCACACAAATATTAGGGTAAACAAACAAACACCGACAATATATGTCAAATCAACTACGCTTACCCTGAAGAGGATGCTGACAGAAAAAAAGTATGCTACTCAAATTCACATACCGTAATAACTAACCTTATTTGTGTAGAACCGTACGACGTTCGAGATAAGTTAGCACCAGTCAAACGGAGAAACCTCCTCTGAACTGTTTGTGGCAGCATTCTCCAACAAACTTATGCGTCATCCTGGTTAGCTTAGAACATAAGTCAAATTACCGCCTTTCTAGCTAATCAAATTTGGCCCGTAACTGTTATTTCATTTTGATCTTTACCGTAGTTCAAACATGGTTAAGTAAGCTGCAAGTTTGAACAGCTGACCGACATGATATCCACGCCCTCGAAGTATCTGTCCCGAAGCGGTGTGAAAACTTGCAATATCACAGACGACTGCAATGGTGTTAATGATGCTAGGTGCTTCTGGCCACTGACACACTATCATCAGCAAATGCTTCCAATGATTACCTTGAACGATGCAGTAATTAGTGCGTGATGCGACATCCCGGATTCCGGCAGAGCAAAGGGCGAGAATAGGGCGCTTACGTCACAATTACGCTTGTTCATACACCTAGAAACGAACGTTGTACGCAACAAAAATAATAACAATCATAATAATTTCCTGTCCTGAAAACTAACAATATCGAAGTCAAAAATATTCATTATACCACGTTTCTGTCTTGTACACATTTCGGTGCATCTCCTCGGTTACACACTGAGGTCTACAGGTTCATTTAAATAAGTTCAATGGACGTTGTGATGCCAAACAACGAAAACATTGAACACAAACAGGCACTATCGCACCATTGCGCATCAGTTACCAGTTCGACCTGGTACTTATTAACAAGTCTTTCTATGAAGAAAGGCATGCTTTCGACTTGTTAATTGTCACCACGTCCGCGAACTGGAGGAGCCTTCGATATTTTGTTGCGTAACGTATCCGACAGGCGTTCTCCATGTTCCACTGATAACTACATATCAGCAGGTGTTGAACAAGCAACAGCGCTGGCTTTTTATGACTTGTCGCGTTCTGACTAGGTTGAGACAATGTGGTATCTATGAGAGCATTAGGTGCCCAAAATGGAATGTGTTCGTTGTTCCCATTGCGGAATTGTCATTTCGTTCTAATTGCGTAAGTCGCAGCTGTCTTTCTCAAAAAAGGTTGATGGATCGTCACTTTCTTTCGTATGGCCCTGAGCAATGACATTTTCTCGACCAGGATTTTTCTCAAGCCGACTCGTCTTGCAAGTTTAAAAGAGTCCAAAATGGATAGCGGTTGCACTGGATCGGCACAACACTGTCGCGATTCAGGCACTGTACCATCTAAGTGTTTCGAGTACAGCGACCGCAGGACGGAGCCGTTATTACGACGCTTACAACGAATATCTAAAACTACCGGGGTATCAAGAGCGTTCTTCGCGCCAAATTCAATTTTAGAATTCAGCTGATTCATTGAGTGCATCACATTTGGCTAACAACAACAGAATGACGACATAACAACAGCAAAACTTTGATTGGACTGATGACGGCATCTGTGTCACGGCTATGTATTTGATCTCTTACTTGGATTAACTGGAGACATTTTTGCCCCAAGTCCACTTTTCCGAATACGAAGAAATTTGTCCAACTGTAGTATCACATCACCTCAATACTGGTTAGCCTAGGCTTGCATCCTCCCTTCCTTAGGGTGAGTCGATTAGCCACTTGACCACGACTCACAATTTTCAAACTGTTAAAGTATATGTGGCAAAATTTAGTAGGTAAGTCTATCTTAGCGGTCACGTAGCCAACCACTTGGTGATCGTGCATGAATTGTGGGTTTTGAGCCTCGGATGTGTTCACTGTAGGAAACTGCATGTTTGTAACACGAAAGCTCATCAATGATAAGGTGAATCCTAACTGACCGCACAAAATGGCACAGATCGTCGTCTTCACAGCATTTATTGAAATTGTTTACTTGCTTGCGCATTAATGGTACAGAACCAAACGAAATTACGATACTACAGGTCTTCTGCATCATAACATACACATTAACACTGCGTTCTCATGGTCGTCGTTAATTTTTTCCGACGTTTATCATGCCATACCCGTTGCCCTGATCTCGGCTGTTCTTCTTTTGATTCCGATGAACCCAAGTTAATCACAACGTATCATCTAAGACTTCTATTATTATAAATGTGCATACGATTGCGTGCTCTCTCAAAGTAGTTGGGGAACAGAATGAGATATACCTATAGCACCGTCTTAATCGTGGTGGTTATTATAAAATGAACAGCAAACGATAATAGCTTAATGTTATCTGTAACTGACTAACGTGTGATTAACTACGTTCGCGGTTGACTTGCAAAGTTTTTGGTTTGGTAGATGAGGACGAAAGTTGAAGTGCCCATACGAATAAACAACTGTTCGTTGGAATCCAACCAGATAGATGGTGCCATTCTTGAGCATTTTGTTACTACTTGCACTTCAGTTTTAGCGTCTGAGTTGTTATGAGAGGCCAACGCATAAATCAAAGTTCATTGTATGTGGACTCAAGCGATCAGCTTTATAGAAACCACATATTGGCCTCACAGGGTTTTAATGCACATTAATCTTCGCATATGCGCGAGTGCTAATAAGAGCGAATCGGCGATCAATTTTATTTGACACCGAGAGACAATGAAGTCTCCAATGTGTATTTGCACTACTGACCTTAAAACTCGCCTGGCATTAAAGCAGTCGTTTCGGATATAGAAGAACGGAAACATCTGAAGAGAAAATGTTAAGACAGTTAGATGTTGATCAAGTAACAGCTGCTTCAGTAAGCAACTTGTCAGTACAGTAAAATGGTCTACTTCAAGTACCCTAAACAAGATCGTTGTTTATTTAGTCTAGGTTGTAGGAATATGGAAAACTAAGTGTAGTTGAGGACTTGTACACCCTTATGATTATCCGAAAGTATAAATAATCAAGTGATAAGTTTCCAGCCTAAGCCAAGGACAGTGATTATGATTAACTTTGATTTCTACCAATCCTTACATTTGTGCACAATAGATGTTATCAAAACAACGTCGATTTCTTAAGTAGTAACGACCGCTCATTATATTGTTTAATGATGGTCCGCGTAGACGACCGCCTATACCTTTGAACAGGGTTGCTGTCTTTCTTTAGTTAACCAAGAATTACTCATTTTCATGTTAAATTCTAGCGAATCATTAAAATGTCACGCTCTTCGCCTGAACAACACAGACAAATGAGCTAAAATTTCAGAAGTGGTCAGTGATACGGCCAGATTAGTCAAACGAACGTGCTATTATATAAAAAGAAACTTCCAGTTTTCTATTAATAAACAACAGTCAGTGATAGATTTTCACTATTGTTGATCCCTCAATCAACAGCCCAGCTGTGCATAAACTCATTATGTAACATGTTAGTGCAACACGCATGCATACATTTATTTATATTCACTTCGCCCGGAAGTCATTGTAATTTTCTACTTGACGACAAGCGACAGAGATGCCGCGATAACGTGAAACGTTTCGAGTGGAAATCTAGTCTATTAATCATTCCTGCCATTCACTCACTAAGACGGTTTTGAAGCTGGTTCAGCTAAACTAGTCAGTTTACAGTTTTTGAAATGAAACATTCAAATTTCCGCGCGTCTGCCACGACTCAGATTTCATGCTTCTCCATCTCTGGTTTGTGGTAACACTATTAATGTGTGTCATGATGTTGTAATCAAAACCTTGAAAAAATGCTCCAGGATATATTCTGGCTGTTGGTTTTATATATTCGCTGGATGCTTCGAATGAGATCAACTGTTGAGGCTAGTCTACGGCAGTTTTACAAATCAAACGATTGTCGTCAGCTATATGCTGCGGTGTCTAAACGTGAACATCCACTTTCGTCGTTTAATTTTTTTTGGTTATTAGGTCCAACTCACCAACGTGCCCATAGTGTGTGTATATAAAGACGACCGACAAAAACATTTAGCTTAATTCTTCTGATTTAATAGGCCTAAGCTAGAAGAGTAAAGAACGCTGGTGTGCATACGCGACCTACAAATTGCGATCCCAAAAAGACGATGTGTATACCTTATAACCTACGGCCTGAAATACCAGGTATTTTATGGTATGAACTGAGTTTCTTACCTACTGTATATGTGCTTTGTGTTAACTACCGGCCTTAATCAGTGTATAAGATTTCTTTAGAATACCCTAGCAAAGCGTGTCAAGAAAATCTGAACACGCCTTTGGGCAAGTATTAAGCCTAAACTAGTTTTCGGCACTTTTCAACGAGCCAAACCTTTCGATAAACCACAAAAACAATGCCATTTGTACTCAGACATAAATTGTAATGCCCATCAGAGTGTACTTGTATGGAATCTGTAGATACAGAAAATAATTAATTAATTACTTTTACGGAAAACCTTACAATGGTGTCTCGTTTTATTTCCTAAAGATAGTGTGGTGCTCCAGTTTTACAGCCTCCACACAATAGGTCAAAGGCCCACTGTTCAAACAAGTAGTGTATATGGTCATCTACAGTGTCAGCCCGTTAAGTAGTTGGCTAAACCCCTTAAATCAATTCAAGATCCTACTGTTAAATACAACTTAATGAACAGACAGTAATCAGCTAAAGTGATGATAACATGAGACAAAAATTATTATTTTTACCAAACATTTTACTAGATAATCGATTCAGTCCTTAATAGAATTCGTTGAAGACCACCATTTGTGTATCAGTTCAGATGCACTTCAGTTGTGAAAATGCCTTCAACATAATTGTTAAACACGTCTGAGCACGAAAAGTACGCTTGCAGTAAGTAGTCAACAGATCTTCGTGAACATGTTTGTCATAATCTACGCCAAAAGTCATTTAACATGCGACAGACATCTGGTGGAACGATGGAGCATGTAATATTTATAAAACTCGCGTGAGGCTGAGAGTACCTCAATTTCCTCCATTTCCCACCAATGCCACCTAAATGCCCTAAATTCAAACACTGTTCTACAAAGTGGGAAAGGTGCAGGAGATAAAAATAACGAAAGCATTTGAACTAACGGAGGATACGCAGCGTACAATTATACATTCAGAAAGGTTTGTTCACTGTCACAGTCTATTGCGCATTTAAAAGTGAAGCCAGCTTATGGTACACAGAATGAAAGTGTTTTCTGAGTGACAGTACAAGGCTGTAAACTTAGCGACCAGCTGAAAATGTCCTGATCTGGGTTTACATCCCACCATTAACACATTCTACTTGCATTTCTGTGCCAGCCAGCAACATGTCTCAGTTTGGTTCTGAAAACCAGCCATTGCGCCTGTTTTTTCACCTTCGGTCGCGCTGACACATGTCAAGAAATAGGACAGATTCCTGAGGTGACGTGCTAGGGGGCAGTCTAGGGGCAGTCTAGTCAACAAATCAAAACGTCTGGTCTTACACAGATGAAAAGAGATTTGCCGTTATTTTCAGGCGTTTATCTTAAACCATATGCTTGGATGAAATAACTCCGTCGTTTACCGTAAAATTTACTTGCAGCCAAGTGAAACGGCTGAAAATAACTAGAGTTTTGTTAAACGCACGCAATTAACCTAAAGCGATTTCAAAGTTATAAAATGCCTGTCTTTGTTTTCTATGAGGGATCACGGTAGTCTTAAGAAACCACTGGTAACTCTAAGTTTGCTTCAGAAATAATCATTATCTTTTCGGTGTGTCACGTGATTGCGATTAAAACGAATGGACGCAATGACCGCCTCTAACAAAAATCTTTCCCGCGCTATCTTATATATATTCGTAACAAACCAAAAAGTTTCTCACAATACACAACTACTTCAAGTAACTACCAAACGGTTCTTGGTTCTAGTTTTTACAAAACTACATTCATCCAGTCCTTTCATCAAAACTCAAACATAACTGTCCACTATATCACAAGTAAACTTTGATTGGGTGTTGAGTCTGCTTATTAGATGGAATCTACAAACAGGTTCGCATGTGTGTTAACGAATACACGCCAGTCGTGTCCAGGTACCAGATTTCATAGGCAGCTGCCGCAATACCAGTCGACGTCAGTGTAAACAACTTTCGGCATTTATGCGCGATAGCACTCACTGTTGAAGCCTCGTGAATTCAACACGGTTGCCGCATTCAGGTTTATCAATCCAGCCTAACTCACACTTCCAACGATATGCCGCAATGTTTGTTAATAGATTACTTAGACATATCCCGGGCATTCGTAATCATGCTTTTGCGGTGGTAAATTCCGGCTTTCCAAGTAACATTTTGCTTTTCGTTTTGGTCGTGAAGATTTCATAGTCTACTTTAAGTATCTAAAAATTATAGCAAAATATATTACAGCCTAGGTCGTTCCGTTCCCAACCAATCGCCTATTGCGCTCTATATGTTGCTTACGAGATATGCACTTGTTCGGATAACCGAAAATATTAATACATCCCGTTAGTTTTAAGGGCTGTATTTGATCACCATACACTATCAGGCATCTGCCACACATACCAGGTGGTTGTTTGAGCAAACTAGACATCGGAATCGGATACCATAAGAAGGAACCAATGCTACTATGTAATCCAATCCTAAAGAATTAAATGAATCATTCACCCTTTTGTTTTATTCACTTTATCTTACTTGTCGTGCAAATTAGGTTGGTGAAGCTTTCCCGAGCAAGATTGTCTTTCAAATCCAGTTGATAACTGAAAATCCCCGTAGCATTCATGAACATGTACAAGTACTATCCAATTCCAGTTTAATAGAGAGGTATATCGTCAAGTGGATGTTGTTGATATGGGGTCTCCACTGGGACTAGTTCTTGCCGACATATTCATCAGCATGCTCGAAAACAACAAGTTGAATGATGTGATTAAAGATACAAGCTGTTACCAAAGATATGTAGACGATATCTTTCGTGTGAAAAACAACTTATAAGACCCGCAGAAACTACTAGACACTTTTAACAAGGCTGATAACAACATTAAATTCAGGTTGGAGGAAGAAATTAATGGGAGAATGTTTTTTCTTGACGTGGCACTGATACGCAGACCAGATGGTCCACTAAAGAGGAGCGTATTTAGGAAGAAAACAGGGATTGGTCAATACCTATACTTTATAGCTACGTACCGCTCGGTCGCAAACGTGGTCTGATACGTTGTCTGACGAATGGAGCAAAGAGAATTTGCACAGATATATATGTAATTGTACCAGCCAAATAGGAGAATTTATTGAAGTCTGTTCGCTGAAACTTTGTTTTTAATCTAGTTGACACACAACAATGATGTGATGGCTCTTACGAAATAATTCACCAAATAAAATTAACCTATCTGATAGAATTGACAGAATCCACTTTCACCCTCAACTCCACGTATCTTGGTTATAATGGAATTGATTAGTGGAAAATGGTTTTGAGGCTTATCACCAAACTTTAAAAGAGTGAACTTTCTGCGACTTCACTTCAACTTGGTATTAAGTACACTCCATTGTCACAACGGATGTACCTGATTTCAACAAATGGATGTCTATTGAAAATTTGAAAAGTTTCAAACAATTTAGCTCATTTGCATACACCAAACCAATTTAACAGTCAATCATTAGAACATTAAAGCCAGTATATAGGTAAGTGGGTCAGAACGTAATAACCGTTCTTTGTACGTGGGATTGTACCGTCTCTTACCTTTGTTCTCTCGTGAATACGAACGATTTTTTGATTATCCCAAACTTCACACGTATATAAAACTCTTTCTGAAAAAAACGTTGGGTGACAGATTTGCAACTAGGGTAAACTGACGTGACAACAATGATCAACCACAACTGTGTGTAATCTTCATCAGTGCATGAACATGTTTTCTAAACGTCGGACAAAAATATAACACATATAGTTACAAGTTAAACTGTTCATTTCAACAACGACTGGTCGTTTGTCCATACCACGGGAGATGTGGACTGGTTAAATCATTCGGGACTTTCAGTGGTATCACTGTTACCTTATCAGCGTTACGGCTTGCTTACAAGTTAATGCTATCAGGGTAAAATGCTTATAAAAGTGTCGGCGTACCGAGATTCGTCGTAGGGTAAAACCGTGAGTAATATACCAGTGAGAGGTTCAGATCCGGTCCGCTGCTATTATTTTCGTCGTTCTCCGAGTTTCATATTTCAAGGCAATAAATCGTTTGGGCGTGAGTAAAGCAAGGCTGTTATAGTCACAGCTATCAAGTGGACCTTCAGAATACGTGGGTTCCTAAATAGAGCGGCCAATTTTGAGAAGTTGTGAATCTTTTCATTGAAAGCGTGTGAGAAACAAGCACATATTAAAAACAAAATCGTCCATTAATATGGACTCAGAATCCCTAGTTAAAGAAACTGCCTTAAAACATAACACAATCACTATTACTTGTTAGTAATCACAACACAGTTCAGCAGTCCTCCGTGATTTCCAGAAGTACGAGAGGTTCAAGCGGTTGAATCATCGATTGGATTCAATATAACAGTTATTGTCTCCACTCGAGGCGGTCAGAAAATGAAAGAATTACTCACTAGGGATTGTGACTGAGCATTTGCGTACGATATTTCGGTCATGTCTACAGTGAAGTTATTGGCGCAGTGGTCGACATGATTGTTCATCGGAACGTGGACAGAGTTCTTGTCTTACAAATGGAATGAGTATGCATCACATACGAACTCCAAATAGAGCTAAATTTGACTCTAATGTCTCTTTCCGAAAGAAGCTGACTAAGCAGTCTCTCTGAATGAGATGGCTGGGATTAATTATAAGTGAAGTTTACTTTCCACAAAGTAATTTAATCAAATCAACAGCAGGACACTCCGAAGAAACCCACATAAATTAGCTAAACACGAAAATTTATTCACCGACCACATGTTGTGAGGAAATACGATCAAAAATGTGGTGCTGTTCTTTGTTGTATCTGCGTATTGTGTTTGCTCTGTGGCGTACACCAATTGCTTTCTCTTTTGCTGTTAGTGTTAACTCCATACTACGTTATTCCCCATTTCGGTCTGATTTGCTAGTTAGTTCCTGTTGACTAGTGTTAAAAGGAATTACAGAAATGCTGACATTTGTAAGTGCATTTCTGTCCCTTGAACACCACCAACCTACCCATCATACAATGGATGACAACCATGACAACTGCTCTGTTTCTGTTAAACTGTCGTGTTAGAACACTGTTATTGGGTTGTGGTTGTCAGTTGCAATGGTTTTGGATGAGAACAGCCGTTGGCAGAAAACAAGTCCTGAATTTTCCGGCTGCAGACTGACAAAAAGTTGATAGTCTGTTTAAATTTTCAAAACGTTCATTTGGGCTGCAATTTTTAAGTGCTCCTTTAGCTTTCCTGTGGTGTCAGATACGACTCATGCTACAACTAACAGGAAAAAATGGAAAGCTTTCGACCATTTCAGTCTGCATTTTCCAAGAGAACGTGCATCCCAGCAGCCCACTACCGCTGACAGCGACTGCGTTTTCACACGCAACGGCCGATGAACCACGAGGGGTTGAGTTAACCAGCAAAATTAACTTATAATATAGACCTCAGTTCACTGAAGAACGCTAAACCATAATTTGCAGCATTCTGTGATGGTTTTGTAATAGGTCAGGGAGTGGTCAACTGAATGTTGTGCTAGGAACTTATCCCACTCTGCTTAACAGGTTTTTGCTTGTGGCCTTCTGTACGTTTTGTGCTGAGTAAAGCGGAATGTTTACCGATTTTCCTGAACGAACAGACCAACAAAAATCAAAGGGAGATGCGAAGTCATATCTTCTTACAAGACAAAGTAAATATTGTTGAAAAGAGCATTCAGTAAATATAGAAGGTTAGAATGGCTTTGGTTCAACGACTCTTGAGAGAAACGAGGCCAAAGGATTCAGTCATACACACGCATTACGATCTGTTTAAAACCTGTGACTCTGAACCGTCAATAAATCCTGGTAAAATCGATTGGCTGAGCTCCAAGGATTCTTAGCGAAATTAGTACGTGCTTGCAACGACTGAAACCTACTGGTATTTTCTAAGGATCACATAAATTCTGCAATCCAGACAACCACACGAGACATTTAGACGCATACTGATTAGAGTCAATTTGATAACTGTTAGACTAGACATCCAAAAGGCCAAAAACAGTGACAACTGCTCATACAGTGTGTTAACGTCATGCAATGCCCCTATTAACCTGAAGTGGATTAACGACACCCTCACTATATATGTTAACATACTATCTATTTCGAATTACTGTTGCCCCGATTTCAACTAAAGGTGTTTCACACGGTGTAATATTTTCCAATGTACCTCTTTAAAAATACTAGGTTTTTCCGATTGAAAGGTAGATAAGTGCATATTATATAATCAGATCTGAAACCTACTCAGCTGCACACTTTAGAAGTTCATACTAACCAACGGTGCGGTCACTTGTGAAAATAATGTGCGTTGTGTAATCGTCAGTCAAGAAATAATTCTCTAGTCAGGTGATAAGTTAAACTAGTATTAGTTAAACTAGGTAAATTAGTGTCTGAAATGTTCAGGTATCTCACCTGGAAGTAGTTGGCAAAAATACACCTGTTTTTACCTGCAATAGACCGCGTGGATGAAAGTCTATGGTAGTCCAACCAAGTAAACCATTTGTGGCCGTGGATTGGAGGTGAGTTTAAAAGGTGTCAGAGATAGCGTTGAGATGAATGACGGTTAATAAATTCTACCCTGTACTGTTTCATTGTAATCGGTTGACCGTCTGATTGGTTCATGACCTAGTGGAACTTCGTTCACGTGCACAATGGTGGGTAGTTTACCTAACGATAACCATTAAATCAATACATAGCAATCATTTCAGCTTTTTTTAGAAAATCGGAACATACTGAATAGAATTTGTCAAGTAGCATGCTTGTGATATTTCTGATACCACGATTACCTGATTACTCACTTAGACCTTGTTTAGTTGGGGAACTAGTTCGCTTAAGTACCACTTGCGATAACCACCTGGTACTAAAATACGTCTCTCTGAAAGTATCTTCATTCAAGCCATTAACCTGTGGGTGGTTTATCACTATATTACTGGTAGCTTCCTGAAACCATATTAATTTCAATTGGTTATTAGTGAGTCGATGGCAATGCAAGGTATCACCCTGTCTTTCAAAAATAATATTTGTTTTCACGAAGGTAAACGTCCACACTTAACCGCACTGACACCGAAGTGATGTCTGTAATTCTAGTTGCTGGTGTTTTGTCAGAATATACACGTTAAACACCCAAGGTGTGTGAAAGCACCCGATTTAGTGTGACAGTCATGATGCGTTCACAGGCATGCGTATCGGTTAGTAAGTTTGATTTATCCACTCCATGAGATGAGTGGAAATGTTTCGTGGTAGACTGATGTATACGTTCAGGTTTAGTCTGTCTGGTTCAAGGTCAGATTAACCAACCTGTCATTAGGCTGAAAGCCTTGTCTGTGCGCCCATTAAGGATTCAAAATCCCGAACTTTCTGGAGTTCACCATGGCAAGCTAAATAATGCAATCGGGACGAAAGTGGGGTTATCCGATTACAACACGCCTATTATTATGTATGAAATGACCAAGTACCAACTAGTTCAGATGAGATATTGTTGTCGTACCGCGCCACCCACGCCAGGATGGCTTTTGTATGCTGACGTAATGTTTGTTTATGCGCCGCCACGCTTGTAACGTTCGCTCAGTTACATCATTCATGGGTTGATGATGTTAGGAATTCGATGAACGTTTGAGTCCTCTGTGGTGAAGATATAGCTACCTATGCTAGTCATTGACATTGGAGCAACTGTGTTGATGTTCAGCAAGTGTGCTCACTAGCAAGCTAATTCGCACACTTCGACAGCACTCAATAATCTGTGGAAAATTGCCCTGTATGCAACTACTTAAAGTATACAATGAACCGTTTGAATGAAATGCGCACGTTTGCGCATCATGCGTGTTAAAGCGGAACAAGTGCCCAAGAGTCTACGAATCAAGAGAATAACTGGTTAATTCTAACGTTAATAATAACGATTTTCATAACCACTTTTTGAAACTTCGCTAATTTTCCTAATCTTGGTTAACGCTTCTGGCTCTCTTTGAAGTATGCAGGGTGTCCAACTGAATGGGTTAAAGAATACTTACATTCAAAAGTTGGCGAAACATTTATTGGTGGTAACTGGTTTCCATGCTCAAAAACCCATTGTTTTCATGTGTATTGTGATGTGCTTGGTCTGAAGATCTACGACAGAAAACAAAACCTGCTCAGTATTTTGTTGTTCACAACAAGCGGTTTGTGAATTCTGACCTAAGTTTGTTTAATAATTTCATCAGGGTGGTTTATCACCTTGATGATTTGGTTAATTCCATATGATGGTGAAATGGACTAATATCTGAATTCGAGTATGGAATTTCTATTACTGGTAGCTGGTTAACCTCCGACTGGTGTAAGTGATCCAGCGCTGGCGGATACCCAACCTGTTCACAAATGATATTCCCGTTGTGAGAAGCAGTTTTTTACGATACGATATGTTTGCAGTTTATATAATTAGATCAGTAAACTGACGTTATATCTCGGCATTTAGTTACCAACGCTTACGAATAGCAATTTACTAAATGATTGTAGGTCGATTTGTTCAAATAAATGCATTACACTATTCTCTCTTGAGAAGTTAACCGGCACAAATGCATTCGCTCGAATAAACTTGCGTATATTTGAGAATTGGTCTAAGTTGCAATGACTTACTTATCTGAAAAACCAGTTATTTCAAATAAGCTTCCCTTTAGAGTGCCTCATATTTCCTCTGCGTTCTTACTTAAAACACGTTCGCTTAGTTCGACCACGTAACACGCTAGAACGATTATATGAAGCATTGAATATTGTTATAATTGATTAGAAAAACCAAAAGACCAATCATAGTACATGAAAATTAACGATGATGACAGCAATACTTCGACGTTCTGGTTAATTTTCAGAGAGAAAAGTGGCTGTATATTTTTCATCCGCATTCTTCACGCTTTCAAGCAAATCTTCCATCATTGTCAAAATCTAAAAGTATATAAGAATTATCACACGCATTATTGGAGTAGTATATTTTGTATAACCAACGTAAAGTTGTCCAGTCAAGCTACTTCTTTAACTAACAGAAACCAATGTAACCATGAGCTACACAAACGATGGCAGCAAACTTATAAAAACGCGTAAAATAGGGTAACAATAGCGTTTCTCCCTGAATTAGAAATATCCGAGGATTTTGATTAACATGTTTCAAACAGTTGTCATATTTTTCCAGGTTTACCTTGCAACTAGACATTTTCCTGTAGCTTTCATCAAACGGGCGACATAGTCGTTACCTTCAAGCCATCCTGGCCCAAATGTCATTCGCATTAGTCCAGTCACACCTAAGGTAAGGTAGTGGAGCAATGATCAACACTTTGGTGTGACATGTCCACAAACGCGGGTGAAATTCCCCGTGGAGTCAAGCACATATTTAATCAGTGTATCTATCGCTTTTCTTCTAAAGCAGTTTAATGGAAAGTTTGCTCGAATTCGACACCCTTGGGTAAACGAGAGGGATTTCCTCCCCTTTCAAGGGACGATTCAAATAACCTTGTTTGGTACCAAGTCCGACAACATATAGCCTGTGTGACTGGGCCTATAAAACAAGGTAATTCTTTGTTAACGTAAGGACAAACACTACAACGTCAGGGTAAAAATTTGTCATCAGCCACGACAGGATAGTATTTAAAACATTTGGGGTTAGCAGAAAGATAATATGAGCAGGTAGTTTTAAATATCCCCTATTATTCCGTGTATTACGTCAGTTGGGCTCATATTGGGGCTCAAGCTTACTTTAAAAGCAACCTTTGCAGACCAACGGGATCCATTTAAGCATGCGGCTCTAGTCCTGAACAAATAACTTATGTGTGACTGGCTGACATAGACCATTTATACAGCAGATATAATGAAGGGTTGTGATATTGTGGTGTGTGAACAAGACAGCCGGTGGTTGGGAGTGCTTGAGTACCGTCAAGCCTAGAGCGAAGCAGGCAACCATACTGATTAGAGTTAGCAACTCTCCGGTTCCGAAGAATCGAGGGTTTTTCTTGTTTCGGGGAAATAAAATGTGTGGCGTGGTCGACTGTACTTTTACTAATTAAAGCTTCCAAATTGGACTATAACCATGTCTGTTGTTCTCAGTGGTTGGGCCAAACGTCATGCCAGTATGTATACTTTGCGACAAATATAAAAATGACGCAACATAAATAAATCATCATAGCCAGTGGATTGTCTGGATGCACATTCAGTCGAGAATAGGTGGTGCTACTTCAGTTGTATAACTGATATGCGTTATTTCTACAGCACTGGACGTCACATAGGTACCTCAGAATGATAATAGCTATCTGAGACATTCAAGTGATCTGTTGTGGCGTTTTACTTATACAATGTTTTAATCTCTTGTCACACATTATGTTTGTTTCCTAGGTATTTAACAAGCCATGGTTGATGCTCGCCCTTCACAGTAATTTTTCTTCATTTGCCATCTAATTACACGTAAGACTAATGACAGTGGAGGATATCATATGAACTACAAGTACGAACTTATTCAATCAAATGACGGCCCTATAATCGGCGGGTTGGTTAGTAGTAATGGGGAAATGGTATTGGGTGCCTTTCCACAACAGATGCCACATTTGTAACTGGACGTCTTTCCATTTGATTTCATAAGCCTGTTTACTGGTCACATTGTACAGTCCGATTAGACATTTGTGTGTGCTTTCTACCATACATCTCTGCTGCACTCTTCTAACTATCACAGTACGTCCACAATATTTAACCGTACACTACTTTTGTGCGTGGCAAAACATTTGTTTAGCAGGCAGTGCATCTATGGTGGATGTGCTTATACAACCTCTTCCAAACTTCCTCTATTTGTCGCGTGCCTAACCACCTGCTTTACTGTGTCTGCGCGAAAAGATGTCTCGCTTAGTCTAGATTTGATTTGGATTCACTGCAGATGTTCATCTCACCTGCCAAGTTTGCCGAAATAAATAAGTCTAACCTAGTTCAACATAGTCCGGGCGATACAAGATGGAACGTTTCAATGCTCCTCGCCTGCGTGCAAACCGTGCAAGATCGATGAAATACCTTCGAAGGTGGATCAATCTTGGTGCAATAAAATGTGCCGATATGGCAACGAACGAAGTAATTGGAGACTTTACATTACACGACAAGCAGCTGAACAACGCTCCCCCTCTCACTGCAACTGTCAGTTTACGGCGTTTAGATTTTGCCCGCATGTTTAAAATAGACGTAATAAGAACGAAATTGTGGAATTTTTGGCTCAGACAATTAGATAAAAACACTCCGCCAAATGCCGATTAACTGTGGCTTGCTCACTGAAAATACTCCAGAGCTTCTTGTTACAATAAACAGTGATTGAATACGGTTTACTTCCTCCCTTAATCTTTGAGTGGTTATGCGTTGCGCTGTGATTCTGTACCCGCTCTGTGAACGGTCAAGCATTTGTATGTCACCGTTACCATAAGTATCGACCTCATTAAAGGCAATCGACTGTTTAAGCTGAGCGCTGGGATTAGATTGTTTGCCACGTCTCGCGGTAATGTTATTTCAGTGAATTTAGGATCACTGCTCATCTTACAATATTGTAAAGCATTTTTAACAGATTATTCCGTCCATTCTTTCTGACTGTTGACTCGTGGCAACTGTCGTTTAGTTTGGGGCTTCTAGTGCACGTCTCAAAATGCTACTCATCCTTTTGGTCCATGAAGATCGAAAATTTCGTTCTCAATTGGGTGGATCCACTTGTATCACGCTGCAATCAGAACATTCTAAATCGTTTACCAGATTGCCATTCGTGACTTGGTCATATCACCCAACTTAACTGAGTTTTGCTCACCTTGTTTGCCTTCCAGCTTACTTTACCATTATACGCACTTTCGACAGGACAAACCTGCCACGCTGTCATACAATTCTGCACATTACAGTATGGTTAGTCTTGTTATGTTACCGCTCTGTCTTACCTATAGTTACCAGTTTAGAAACAGTCGAAGGACAGTCCGTGATCAGACTGCTTCCCTGGGTTGACTCTTATCTGAGAGACCACTTGTATTGTAGCATTCATCTTGTTGTTTGTTGATACTGCACCATTTTAACTGGAAAGTATGTCAACTGAATGACAACGCCCCAACCATGAACTTTAAACAGACGTCCTTTACTAACAGCTTGGCAGTAATATCAACAGTAGCAGCTTATTCTAAACGAACTCATCCCAATGCATTGGAACAGAAAGGCTGCCGACGGTGTGTTCGGTATTAATATAGAACACATAAAACTTGGGAGAACCATATTAAAGCGCAACTTTTATGGCAGGATATATTATCAGTCATCGAACATATCTAATCACTGTTCATTCATATTGACAATCTGAAGAATCGCAACATGACTAATGGGACTGCGTAACTTAGAGCTGTTTAGCAGTTGACTAAAACAACAATCACTTGTTTCGAACTTGTTGCACAACTGCAAGAATGGTGAGCAGGTCGTACTGAAAACGAGACTAAGTATGGTGATGAAGTAACTTCCGAAAGGCTGTAATTGCTTCGGATGTTGGGTGTTGCTACTAATTTGCATCTTGTGAAAGTGAGACAATGTACCAATCAACAGACAAAACTGCAAAAGGATTCCCCTATCCTGATCGCAGGGTTATCGACTGGAGTTAACAGACTGTAGCTGTGTTTTCAATCGAGACAATCGGGAAACTGATTATTACTTACAAACGAATATGGCTGTGCGTTCACTTGCGATAACTTGGTCGTGAATGACGCAGTTGTCAACACGGTTGCCTCATGAAAGTGTGGCCGGAGTTCTAAAGCCAGCCACGGCAGAAATATGCACCACTGACGAGCTCTAATCAGAGCGAAACTTGAATCAAGTGCTTCTTTTTTACATAGGCTGGCTGGAAATTCTTTCTGAGTACGAAAGATACGGTCAAATGTGATGTTCGCCTTAAAATATGAAACTTTTGACATTATTCCCCCCGCGCAGCTAGACTTTCACTTTATGTAACTAGTCCCAGCTCATCGAAAAATGTTATCGTACGTCCTGTATTCTTTATTTCAAACGGAGCAAAGTAACTCACCTCGGTTACCACACGGACTTGTCTTGCGTACCGCTCGCGAACCCGTGTCGGTGTAATCAGGGGAAAACGCCTGTTTTGAAGCTGTTCGTTCTCACTTGAGTCAGCCGCAAAAAATTTTGCTGTCGTCAAATTTTTATCGACCAATGTTATTTCATTTGTTGTATCAGCGGCCAAAAGACGAAAGTGTGCCATTTTCTGCCTGTGGGTTAAACATCGACACGTTTTGTAATGAACTATATTCGTTCTTTCGCATGTCAATTAGCCGGAAAGATTATCCAATTCGGGAATAAAAGTGGGCGTTTCATTCACAGCACAGTGTTCATAGTATAATATGGCTAACAAATATAAGAGAACACTGTGCGTCAGTAATGATAATACAAGTTGCAGAAAACGACTACTGGAAGATGGGATATTTTCTCAATAATGGCTCCCAGCGTGTTCGTCTGAAATTGATCAGTCGAGACAATATCAGTTGTATTTCGACTACTGTAGCGTCAATCCATCTTTTGGTTTTATCACCAAACCCACGACATATGTATTAGTAAAACCGTGACCTAGTCAGTCAAGAAATTATTCTCTTCTTCGTCGTAATTATAGGTACCTCAGTTGGCTTCTCGCCCGTCATTCACCGGAAAAATGCTTACCCGACTTCAGACTGTAGCGATTACCCTGATAAGGGCGCTTTTTGATATGTTTTCCATTGGATAAGGACTTTGACATAGTGTGCTCTGCAGTATGTTAAATGTACTTAATCCAGTTGTTACTGACAGCATACGCTCTGCACGTTATTCGGGGTAAAACTGCTCAATAAAACAGCGATGCAGAGCGGATAGTTCGATTGTACTATTACTCCAGACTACATCCCAGACATGTCATGCACTACCCTTTTGTCAAAATGTATCTACTGTTAACTGTTTTGACAGTGCTTACACTTCGACCTGGGAGTATATCGCAACAAGAAAAATGCCTGCATGCTATTTACCAGTAGTCAGATAGTTTTTTCTCAATTTTTGCATTTTATTTGGTTGATGAATGAGCTTCAACTCACTGTTTATCTCGTTAGTTCTTGCACAAGATTAAACCTTCACTAAATTGTAAGATTTTGACTCACGTGACTGAATTTCCAAGACTGATACTGGCACTGACTATGATGTACACGTAATCTATGCGATGAAATACTTGTGGTCGTTGAATCATGTTCAAAAACAAAGGTGGACATTTTAAGGTATCCAACTACAGGATTTCCGGATACACAGGATTAGCTCACACGATTTTCTCTGGAACAATGGAAATTATTGTAGGGTCAAGTTAATACACTTTATTCTATCGCAACTAATTTTTAATGCTCTGTATGAAAGTGATTGAGAACACAGTAGATTAACTTAAGAGTGCAAATTAGCGTAGATTTCTAAATGACCGTTTCAATTAATGGAACTGGTCAGCAGCTAGCCAGGAAGTATGTGAAGAAAAACTTTCATAAAGAACATACTCAAAACTCTCTCAAACATATTTGCTGCAACTGCGTTGATCTTACAATGAAGAAGTATTAAGACAACTTTAGAAGAATTCTTATTTAGGTATCGGAAACGATAGATCGATAGAACGTTGTAGTAAATCGATATGCTTTACCACCTCGAGGATGTTGCCACTTTCAATTTCCAATTGTTTTATATTTGACATCAGTAAAAAGCCAGAATAGTTGTGAAATCAATGAAGCTGACCACTTTGAGTATGCCTAATTAACCTGCATCAAAAAAACAGACCTACCGGGATGTGATGCAAGGTCATTAGGAACTTGGATGGTTCGCCCCAACTCTCTCAGGAAAATAAGGTATTAGGCTTGCCATTCTCGTCATCTGTAAACTTCGAATCGATGATAGCAGTAGTCACTTTTCCTTAATTTTTTTTATGGAACTAATGTCACAGTCATCCATCCAACATATTCAACTCTCAACCTAAACTAAGTTCAGTGTTGCCGCAGGTTTCCTTGTTAACAGAAGATTTCCATATCATATGTATACCAAAATATAAACTACAATATAAGGAAGTGTTCTGAAGTAATAATAAACCTGATAGAGAGTCGGTTGTGAACTGGCCGTCTACTCACAGGGGATACCAAAATTTCTTGAGAAACAAGTGCACTATTTCTTCAGGGAAGGCATCAAGAAGAAGAACCACATCGGTTTGATCACGTGCCCATTTTCAATAGTTTACTAGCGGTTGGAAGATCAGCTTCCACCTTCCAGCAGGAACAATCTTCAACTTCTCAGTAACCCGAAACAAGTCCACCTAGAGCTGATTTGTTTAGTAACGATTAGCAGTGGTTCCGATCACCAGAGGAGTGGCCTATACCGTCTTCTGGAGGTTGCTGTCTTAATCGCAAATGTTAAGAAACACACAATTTTGTTTTGTTGAGTTTAGGCATGTGCGTCATTGCATGACAAGTGGCACTGGATTATATTGTAATATATATATATGTCAATCATCAATATGCACGTGAACATTATTCTGGTATTGTCATCATGAACAAGGACGATTATGTGACGAAAATGAATACCATTTTGGAAGACCAACGAAGGTTTAAGGAACATAAAACGACGGAAAATAATATACTGCTGGAAAAGCAAATAGCGAGGCAACTTCAGATACTGTTGTTGCACAGCCATATATCTGAAAATCAATATAGGCACATGAAGCCAATCGGCACAGAAACACCACGAATGAGAGGTGCACCAAAAATACACAAAGAAGGGATAACTCTGCGACCAATTTTGTGTATGAACAATTCAGCATATCATAAAGTTTCTCGATGGCTGTTTGAAATTTTGAACCCCATTCGTAAATTGTTATCCCCCCATTGCCTAAAGGATTCCTTTGAATTAGCAGAAACATTAGAACGCGTGTCGGTGAGTTCGCAAGTTATGTATTCAATTGACATTGATCCCTTTTTTACGAACGTTCCGCTTCATGAGACAGTTGAGTTTTTATGTGATTTTATTTCCAGCCAAAACAGTCATATAGGTATTCCACTTGAGTATCCTAAGGATCTCATTTTACTGTATACAGAAAATGTCGTGTTCAGTTTTGAAGGACTTTCTTATAGACAAGTAGACAGAGTGGCTATGGGTAGTCCGTTAGGTACAACATTAGCCGACATCTTCTTGGGAATGATTGAACGGCAGGTCTCAGATACTATTGTCAAAGCCTTATTGTACAAACGGTATGTTGATGTTATTTTGATTTTTGTGGACAATGCCCATTTTGATTTATTTTTCAATCTTCTTAACTCTATTCATCCGAATCTATCCTTGTCTCACGAAAGGGAATCAAACGGCAGTTTAGTATTCTTAGATGTGCTCATCACTAGGCGTGGGGATGGAGCATTACAGCGATCGGTCCATCGCAAAATAACATGGGGCGGACAATATCTCCAGTTCTCCAGCTTTGCTCCCGTAGCATACAAGCGGGGTTTGGTCAAAACCCGCATCATCGATAGCCAGACACCTCATGATAACAGGTCACCAGATTGACCAACTTAGATCGTTCAAAATATTGTTACATCAAAAGAACCCGAAGCTACTGGCCTTTAGCGAAGCCATGTTGATTAAAACTCACCAGCCGGCTCAATGTGCACAAAAGTGGTTGAAACAACCCATAGGGTTGCCGTCGTGGTGAGGATATAATGTGTGGTGTGACTGTATGCCTGTCCGTACCCTGTCTATCTCTATTTATGTGTCATATATAACTCGCATGTTTTACTTTTGCGACTGAAGAGAATAAATGAAATGTTAATATATCGCAACATATGTCTTCCTACTGCATTGATGAAGTTGTTAAAGGGAACCCAGTGATTCATGCCCCCTTCGTTTGTCATTCATTGTCTATTATAAATTGCATTTTAGCCTGGGTATTATTATGTGAGAAAGAATAGTCAAAAAAAGAAAATGAGAAAGAAGTCACCACAGAAGAAGTTAATGAAAATTGTGAAGAATTATTTGCTATAGATCAATGTGCTTGCATGTCAACAATAATGTCTGTTCAAACTCTAGAACAACGTCCTACGCTTGCCTTAAAAAGCATCCGATTTTTTCGTCTTGCATCGCTGAACCTCAATACAAGCTGGAAAATCTACGAAAGAAAGTTGTAGAAATCAACACAAACAGATAGATAGTTTTCAAAGATAAATTTTCTTATTATTTTCTTTTTTTGTTGTCACGGTTAGACAGTTTAGGGAACTCTTCGCAGACACCTCATTTCAGACTATTTTGAGCATCCTGTTTCTACGAACTATGTCTATTAGATCTACTGTATTGCAGTTGAGATCGTTCTTAATATTGTGAGTTGGCCTGTTATTTCGTACCTGTAGTATCATTAGTTGATGGCCAAAACGATTAACTTAATCACGATCTATATATGTATCGGCAACGCGTCGTGGGTATTTTTGTATTTGAGTCCCTGTTTGTTGAAATCCACCCATATTTGTCGATTTTTTCGCTAAAATATGAATTTCACTTAGTATATTTCAAAAGCAAACGCGACGTTACTTCGTCACTTCGGAAAACTGCATATATTCTCAACCGAACCAAACGTTTGCTCATAATAAACAGACGCTTAGGAACATAGTGCGTTGGATGCTGTTCATCCAATCTGCCACCATACGCACAACTTTAATCATATCTACCTGCTCGTGGCTGTTCCACTGAACAAACTAGGTAGGTTTTGCCGACCTGGATGGGGTCCTCGTGACCACTCAGACCGCTGATTAGAAAGGCTATCCGAGAGGGCTGTGTGTCGCAGTCAATGACGTACTCGCATCCATACCATTTCTAGCTCTTCCACTTAGTTTTTTATTAATTTTCAACCTTCTTAGTCACATTTTCCTGTAAGACATTCTATATCAGTGTTGAAGTGAGCAGCGGCCTGAACCACAATACCTTTCAATCAAGCTCATGGTTGCAATGATGATGGTTATGCTTTGCAGCAGTTGGTTATAAGTACTCTGACTTCTGCTTGTCACATACAATGACTGCGAAGCAATTTAAAAACCAGCACTAGTCAGTGGCATTGACAAGATGGATTACACATGTTCCCTTGAGGTCAGTGACCGCTCTGTGTAATACTGACAAGTTGTCATCAGTCTGAGTTTATAAAGACTTGAACAAGAAGCAAACGAAGATATGGCTCGAAATATTTTACAAAACCCACGGAGCTTAGTTACCAGGGACCTCCATAAAGTTGGTCATTATTTGTTCTCGAAAACCACAACACAGTTAATCCAATCACCAGTCCAAATTACAGTATAGTTATCATCAACTGTTTTTCAGTGTGAAAAAGAATTAATCCCAAAATTAGGTTAAGCAGGTTCATATCTAAAATGTTCGTTAACTCGTATTCAACAGAAATCCCATTTCAGTAGTAGAGGGCCACAACTTCTAAACTGCGTATGGTCCACCAGGCAACAAAATGATTGGGTTAGTCTACAGAGACTGTATTGTGTTGATTGATACAATGTTTATCTTTTTGTTACTATGTTCCGCTGGGAATTAAATACGACGAACTAAAAACCCGATGCTATAAATTTCACCAATATGCTCCATATAATCTAAATGCGTGAAATGTATCATTGTTTTGATGTATGCAGAACACGGCCACATATCTCAGCAAAAAGGGTTCAGGAAACTTGGTGAAAAACTTACATTTGCTTGCTGTTCATTGTCAGCTGATTCTCGGAGTAGTACTCGTTTGCTGCTTTGCTCAAGTCGTCAACCTTCTGCTTGCAACTTTGTAGTGCCTTCTTCAGAATGCGCATGTAGCTGTTTACCGAACCCTGCACAGAAATATCAACATGAATTAAACATTGTTCACGTAGGTCTGCGTTCATAATTTCAAGTGAGAACATAGCGCTTAGTGCCTCTTGACTAGTTACCCATTTTTCAATTAATTATCCTACCATCTAAAAACTGGAATAATCTATCAAAGTAAATTCATAATTTGTGCTACTTTGAAGTTGTAAGTAGTTTGGTGAACATCTGACGATAATAAGCGACTACGCAGTCTACTTCCTTCATGTCGGGATCACGTAAACTTCTAGCTTCGTCTATCGCCAGATACATGTTGGCCAGTGGCCACCGGATCTTGTTCCAAACACTAGATACGAACGCGCCCGTGAAATTCACTATGATTGATTTGGTGATATCTTACCTAGTACAACGCGAAATTATACTGGCTATACACTTCCAATGGCAGTTGTACAATTGCCGGCGTATACGCTACTCGATAGCAATCAAGATGCTGACTGATAGTGTACAATAGCGCACTGATCACATAGTGAAGAAAATATGTTCGAATATATTACACGCAGCCAAAGTCCGTTCTCATTGAAGCCACACTTTCCAGCTGACCCAACTGATAACGTTTCACGTGAATCTACCGGTTCATCTCCCAATGTCACAAATCCGTTAACCGTGACCACCACTAAGCCAGCATGTTCATTTGTATTGACCCACACACATTGGTTTGCTTACGATAACTTCTGTTTTCTGGCTACCCAAAAATACATCCTAATCAGCCTGTCGACCAGGCTGAGAGGTCTCTCAGATAACACACTGGGATGTGCGTTACATACACACTACATATGACATAAAAAGTGTACTGTGCGATTAAGTAATTGTCAGGATAAGCTGAACCTAATTAACAAAAAGATTTCACTCCCCTATTAGCACAGTAGTCAAGTCTTGGACAACCAGTCAGAGGCAAGCGAAGTGATTCTTAATGAGATTAGTGCCAGGTGCGTTAAATTAGGTGATTATCACTAAAGATGGGTTTGCAAAACGACTCGGATCCTTTAGAGTTGTTGAAAGGGTCACTAAAGTGAGTGCTCTTGATCTGAAAGTCGGTTTAGACGGTCACATCTGTGTTAACGACGCGGTCTACGTGTCGTGAACTAAATGAGCATTTCTGTTAAAAATTAACCGAAAACTTGGATTTAAACTCCTCACTTTCTGAGCAGCTCAGTCACGGTTCCCACATTCACGATTTTGCGTTTTTCCCGGGTAATTTTGAAGGAGTTCGCGCTATGGATACGTTAGTGCCTAGTATTGTCGTTCCAAAAATACCTAACAACAATCTCGCATGTTTAAAAGCCAAACGCGATTGCATACCACATACATTCTGTTTTTGGTTTGTGTGGTCTAAAATGAGAACTTGGAAGAGAACTGGGAAGAATCATGACAAATATTCACAAGCATTCATCGCGAGAGAAACAAATTCGGATTGAAATCTTGATGTGAAAGGAATTCCATCAACACTGAAAATAAAGATCACTACAGGGAGGTGATCCTGGGTGATCTCAGCATCGAGCGTGTCCATACATACCAGAGATTGATAATTATCGTATAGCTAACTTAGTACGGCGATGACAGGCTGTTAGTTAGTCTTATTTAAATGTGTCAGTTTGATTACAGTATCCAAAACTACCGAAACTCAAAGGACGAAACATCTTCCACTAACTAATCTTTGAGTTAAGCTGGTTGCGTTAAAAATACGCCTCTTTTAGACCTTCTTCATCATGTCTGATTCATAACTAAAACCGTGTAGCCCCATGGTCATCAGTCAATCACATTGCATATTTCAAGTTACTTTTGTCAGAAACCGAAAAAACCGATACTTTTCCTGAACTGTGATCACTTTGATAATTTTGTCGAGATTTGGAATGCACCCAGCCAATTAAAACTTAAAATGAAATTTTTATTCCTACGGTAAATGTGGGAGTGTTGATTTGATGTGCCATGTACGCGTGGATGCAACTGGCACTAGATGTTTTGTCGAAACGGAATTGAACTTTAGTCCCCTCAACAAACGATGGAAAACAGAGTCAGTCAGACTTTGATCCACCTGAATTGACGTAAGTAATTTTGCACCCTTTTTGTGCTATAGTTTACTATTATTAGCCTTGTGCTAACTCCATACAGATCTGCTTGAATAACTGAAGTTAATGGTCAGTCGAATCCGCTTATTCAAACGCTCGTCAGGTTTAAATTATTTGCATTTTAGAAAGTTTCCATATTTTTGGTACGGATAAACAGTATGGATTACAAAGTCAACATGGTTATCAGACGAATAAGGATCGTTCTTTTTGCACCAATGAGTATGGGAAAGTAAAGACTAACACAGACGTATCAGGTACAGACTAGTTGAGTTAATCGGATAGTCAGTACAAAAAGGCCCATAACTATCGTGAATTGTATTCGTTTAATCTGAATGACAGAACACCTACCTGACGGATGAAAGTCGGACAGTTAGGGTCGGATTGCGCTAACCAAACTGTTTGTTCCAACTCCTCCACTTTTTTCCAATCCGTGTTGCCTTCCAACATGCGATCTAAGTCCGTCATTGCGGCCTGTGTTGAAACATAAAGTAGGCAATATATTGTAAGCAATGAAACCTATAGCAACAGGAAGTGAAGTGATCTTAAAACAAACGCATTTGATTTCAGAACAAATCTTTAAAAATCGGCGATCGTGTATACTGACGAACTTTTGTTTGCGAAATTTCTACGGACCAGGTGATCCAGTCACCAATTCGGGTATAGTTTAAGCATGTAACGCGCTAAGTAACTCTTTAGACATTTGCTAGTTTTTAACTTACTGACACAAGTCATTGCAAAGCTGAAGTCAACGACTATATTGAAACAAATCAAACAGGGGTTGATCAAATGCTTCTCATTTTAGGATTCTTTCAACTTCACCATGAAGCTTGTGATTCTTGGACTTTCGTCCACTTGTGGGGCTAACATATCCAAAGGACTGTCAATCGATCAGGACCACAAGCAAATTAGTTTAATGTGTGAGCTCATATGTGAACGCATCACGCGCAAGTGACGCTGGACACGTGCTAGAAGACAGTCATACCCTCCGTTCATTGAAGAGAAAGATGGTAAAACAAGACGTGAAAATCTGCTTCACTTCACTATTCGGCCCATCTTAATCATTGTTTGAAAACTAACTTAAATTGACCAATACACTTTTTGAGGAAATGAACTTCATCAATTAAATCGTGATTATAATACTACCATTAAAACAGCACGGATTTTCATCAGTAAATATCACACTATTCAACTGACTAGTCACCGCCCTAAATTCACCATGCTCGAAGCGTTCACAAATAAGGGTATTTCATCTTGTCACTTTTACATAACGCAATCAAGCAGAGTTAAGCAAGTTTCTTTATATGGTTGTCCAACTTAACAATTTACTTCAAATCAAAAAGGCGCCTCTTTTTATCGTAAATCGCAAGAATGAATTCTAGATTTGTTGCGGTTAATCTGAAGCTAACCTCCATGTAAGGGTATTTCTTGGTACAAGTAATCTGCAGCGATTTTTAACGTGCAAATTAGTTTGGGTACCTCACGAATGCTTGGGTGTATTGTTTTAAGAGCTTGAAATTCAGTCGTTCACCACAACTGGCCTGGGGTTAAATCTTAGCAAGATACGTGATATAACAGTATATTTCGATTGTTAGTTTCGGCCTGAGACCAAAACAGCTTTATGTTTGTGTGTAATACTCATCACACCGACCTTACGCATCAAACTGACAAGCCGTTGTGAATAGGTTCGTTTTAAAGGAAAGCCTACTTGGATCTACACAATTCGCTAAAATGCACATGACAGACTGGTGTAAGTAACACATCAGACTCAGTGGAGCGAACTAAGTAATACCTGGTGTATAGTCGAGTTAGTCAACTGACGGAGAGGTGGTTCATTTCTTATTCTTGGGAGTGTGTCACACGTTTGTCAAGCACTCGCCATATATTAACGGCAACCTTCGACAGAGCCATGAATACATATAACTTGAATGTATAACACACCACATTTTGGGAAAAACGGATGATTGTTATTGAACCTCTGTTATTGCGTTCTAAGAAACACTGTTCTATTCTAAAGATTTGTGTTGAATAGGGAGAAAAAACCTGAATTGAAATGCATACTGAAAGCTGTTTGTCTTACCCTTTCGTTCGAACGTGGTGTCCAGTTAGCGCGGTCACAAAATTATCACCACTGCGCAAACGCTAAACCACCTTCGAATAAACAGGGTACTGCAACAGACTTTTAGCAAGAGCACATAGTTTTCCAGTATTGTGGGGGATTCTGTTGCTTAAATCACTAATTATTAATGAAGCAGCACTGTCATTTCTGCGATATCTGCCAACCCGTTTAACAGAACATGATTATTTTACCGCGCCGTTATTTTGATACGTCCGCTACTTGCTAGGGAATAATCTCCTCAAGTATAACATTGCCTAGGCGCCTTATCACTTTAAAGAATAAAAGCCGAGAAATCTTCGAAAACTGTTGAACATATGTAACCGTAATTGTCGTCTGGAATCGTTGCAGGTATTTGTAACTGTCTGTCTGAATGCTCTTCATGAGATGTTTTGCTTGCTATTTTCTTGTTCATACTCGCTGTTCAGCCGATAAAATGGACCTGTGAGCAAGGCGATTGAATGATTGATGTGGAAGATGTTGTCTGAACGACAAGTGACCTTCAACATACGCGTTTCAACTTAGGAGCCCCCTGCTTGAAGAGAGTTTTCCGGGCTTGGTTGATTCATTATGGCATCATAAAAGTAGCTCAGTCAAATCTTCTGGGCAGCTGCAAGCACTTTCAGTGAGCAACTTTACTGTCTAATGTAAGGCTGTAACTTCCTTCCACGTCCATGTTGAGCCATATTTGAGGTAAGCTTCATGATCGATGGTTCTAGGTTGGTTTCACTCTTAGTCGTCAATATAGTGGAGCTTCCGTTAGCAACATTCCTTTGCACAAAATGTGAGAAAATACACCCTCAAATGATTCTGGATTCTTGTCGCAGTGAAGGATGGCTGCTCCGAAATTTAGAAAAAGACCTTCAGGAGTAGAGCCATATCTAATTCCATTCGATCATTAAATATGCAGTACAAGAAAGCGCATTAGCCCTGTGTTTAATGTCTGTTTACAAGCATGTCACTGAAGAGAATTTTTGAATTTTTGCATTCGTAGTTTTGAGACATTAGTTTACTTGAAGCGTCTTCGTTCAGCTTATATTAAGTTGTACGGGGAATGTAAAGTTTCTGGCAGATGTCAACGTTATTATGAAATCAACGTTAGACCCAACAATTGCATATATCTCCATTGCGGTGTTAGAAAAATCTACGCTCTATTTATCTGCTAAGCCAACTTTTCCACAAGGATAATGTTAATTATGCTGCTTATGAAAGTGACAACACTCTGGGTCTGAATAAGCTGCTTGTTGAGGCGAACACACCACAGCATAATATCAGCTTCATATTTGGATTCGAGAACAGACGACGAATATCTTTCCCGGTCGTGATAATACATCTCGGTAGAGACATCTCTTTTAAGCAAACTTTTAGGCAGAAATGACGTGTCGTATCGATTATTCTGCCTTTTCATCTACGTCCCTCCCCGGCAGTGTGGAATTCACGTTCGCACTTGGACGCACACAGATATGAGCACCTGAACGTCCCAAAGCGGACGTTCGCTAGAGGCGTCTCTCCTTCAGATTTGCCGGTAAGTGTATGAATCTGGTAGCGCTAAAATTCAAACTAACATCAACGGAGTTGTAATTTTATGTGACGTTTGATTGTAAAGGCAGAACATTGATTAAGGAAACTGAAAGGACCAACCGTGAAGTACAACTACCATTATGACCAGATCTTACTTGGTAGCTTAGATATAGCTTAAATACATGATACCTAAATATATAACGTCTTTTTTGACTACTACATCACGTGCTGTTGTGGATCACGTCAGACGGGTTGGACGATCAGGCACCTTTCTCTGGACGAACAGAACCTTATTTTAAGTTTAACTTCGATTCAGTTCGTTGATTCACAGCTTTTAACTTTACCAAGTCAGGATTTTTAGCACATTTATCGTTCGACCGGTCATCAATTCAGGGGCATCTAAGTTCGTAGGCTGGTTAGCGCAAAACGAATAAAATCCGGCCAAGCAATTTACTATTGGATAATCTGGAAATTTACGTTAAGACATTGCGTGTACTGTAGCCAAATTTACTTACCTAACAAATCCAGGAGTTCAGTTCAGTTTTTTGCATTCCAAATTACTTGAAGTAATTATTTGACAAACTGAGTTTTATTTCATTGGCCTGACAGCCGTGGTTGTGATTGGGCTCGTGATGAGCCACCATAACCAAACTGTTCACCAAACCACTTAATACTTCTTGCAAGTTCATAGGAGCTATTAAAAACTTATCAAAATGTCAAACACCAAACGTCTTGTCAAGTTTGCTGAAATAGTTGTCTGGACAACCCGTCCCAGCGTAGACGGCATTTCTCTAATCCGTATAAACGTCTTTACGGTTACCATGACATAGTTCACACAAACATTTAGTTCCGGCATAAAGTTTCGACAATAACGTTCGGCTGGTGAGCATAAGTGAGTCATAAGTGACCATCAATGAGTATTTAAAATGATAAGTAGCGAATGGTCTAACAATACTGAAGGAAATAACATTTTTACAATTTTCTGGCTAATTCTCTACAAACTGTAGATAAGTTTTAGAGCGCGATTGTGGTTCTGGTTCTTTTCATTTTCAATTATCACAGTCGGTCTCCAATTGGTTCATGGTGTGCAGGCACTCTAATAAAAATGTAGGTGACTTCTCAATTCAGACGTTAGTGAACATTACCAGTACACTTAACACACTTCATTTAATTACCGTGAAGTTGTTAAAAGTGGAATTCAAATAAAAAATGGATGAGCTGCTCAATCCAAAATGATGAAAACCCAAAGAAAACGTTAGTTTTTAAAAAACATCTTACATTCATAAAAACCTTAGTCGTCGACTTATTCTGCAAATGTTTGTTTCCCGCAAACAACTACTCACAATGTTGTTGACATTACATGTATAGGGTGGTCCTGTGAGTTCATCACGTTACTTTTTGTGAATTTTCCTTTTATTGCATAATGTACAAATGTGTACTTTATGAATTTTCAGAGACATGAGCTGTGACGGCTGCGGTAGCCTATGCAGAGAAAATGCGTAATCCATGAAATAATACAACACACATCCGTCAAGTTTTAGGTGACCTTACAGTATTATCATGGGATGTACTAAAAATGCGTAACTTCAATAAATTAAAAAAGAACTGCCCTGATCAGTTTCAGGCGTGTCTGACAGTGTGAATATAACAAGCCCTCAAACTCTCATAACTCTGACGACCTAACTGCAACAAACTCACCAAGTAGCTTTTCGAAGTTGAACTGTCCAACGACATTGTCTGTGCACGCTCGGGTTCGCTTGCAGCTTGACCCACAGCCTTGAAAATTGTGCTCCGATATTGATGTGGTAAAGTGTTGTGCTTTATATTTCGGCGCACATAGGTCGGTTCCAGACTTCGATAATCAGACACCACTCGGTCCATTTCATAGAGTGACTGTTTATGTAATAACCCAGTGTGACCAGTGTTTTCATTTACCCCATTAGGGTAAGCCACTCTTTCTGTCGGTACCGATGACAGTAGATCCAACAGTGGTATTTCCACAGTAATTTTTAAGTGTGGATTTTGACTGCTACCATCCGGTTTGTTCACTAAAACTGCGCTCCAGGCACCCACGTTGTTTTGGGATCCATAACCGGTGTTCTGCGGATTGGCCTGCTCGGCAGCCTAGAACGGCAAAGAACATCCGTCGTTTGTACTGTTATAATTGATCCGAAATTTTATAGCATCAAATAAACTCGTCAAAGCAAGTTAAAATATTCAAGCACACAGTTAAACATACACACACTTAAGAACTTTGCTGCAAATGTTTGAAAGGCGAACTGTCCTCACTTTGTTACCCCGATTTAAATGTCGAAAACTGATAAGAGAGTTGTGTTAAAAAAACAATGACTGGTAATTGTAGATGAATTCATGACACCCATGTTGATAGCTGAAAGCAAATCAAACATCATCCATTTTCATCTTGCGCTGAGATTTTAAAGGCGACCGTAACTTGCGCACTGACTACTTACAAGTCTAAGGTTGCTGGCGATTCTGGAGGCTCTGTTAGTCATTAATCATCGTTCCTCTCTACTTGTGAACATTTGACTATGTTAACTTGACTGATCTGAGGCGGTAACATTCGCTCCCCCGTTTACAACTCGTTGTTAAACACTTCTATCATTTTTGGTGCATGAATATTATACATAATCTAAAGTTTCATGTTTATGACCTGAAAGGGTTATGAAGGTACTGATGTCCCACTGCTGATTGTGGATAAGCAAAGATGGGCTAACAGTGTGCAGCAGTCCAATCTCATATAACACCAGGTTGAGTCCGTGTGTGGAAAGGCGTAATTTGCTGAAGAATTTGGTGACATCTGTGGTGATTGTCAGAAATAAATAACGCTGAAACTATAGCGACCTGGACCCTCATTTAAACTGTTGCGGATGTGGTGATAGTCACTAAACGTATTTCTCTAAATTGTTGTTATATTACATTGTTGACAATAAGCTGTACAACTGCGCTCAAGAGATAAATATCTGATTTGTTCAGTTCGAATCTTATTACTATTGCTTTGAAACTAGCCCTGGGGCAGATAGTAGCACTTTTTATAACATGGGTTGTTAACCGAGTGTATGGTAAGTCCAACAGCAGAATTCTGACTCGAATCAAAAGAGCAGATTCCATTAAGCAACACTGTCTTAGTTTACACAACGTTATAATATTTGTTTAGCATACAACCCGAAAAAATTGAAACGGACGTACACGTGACAGCTACTGCAAACTTACTCACAAAAGTGTTTATTTCAGAAAAGCGTACATTTCGATCTCATAGGTGAAGAAAATTTCGACAACTTTCGCAAGCATTCTCAATAAAATTGCCCATTTGATGCAATAAAAGTGATTGTTTATCCCCTTGGATGTAATATCAATCATCTGTAAATTACAGTCATTTCTCTTTTAAAATTTAGGCAGATTTGTGAAACTATCTTAAGAGAAACTTAAAATGTAACATGAAACCCACAGTCTTATAAATAGGTTACCACCCGATAAATCTCCTAGCTCCTTAGGCATTCATTATGCGATTTACATGATTCGATTTTGTCACTTTTCCTGTGGGATTAATTCAGCGTAGTTCATGAAGTTAGTTAATTCTGTGCTTTACATTTGCCTCAAAACTGACCCAAACATGAAATCCGAATTGATTTTGCGTAACTTGCGTTGACCTCAACTTTGAATTCTTTTCACGGTTGTGACCATTCTTACGTGGCTAAGGACTGAAAATCTTTAATTGTTTAAGTTTGAAACACTTTCAAAATAATCACACTTGTCTCATCCGTATTCACATAAATGACGACATATTTCTATAACCGCCTTCTTGAATATGGTTTTACGGTGAATAGCATTTTGTTACAAGTCTTCTTATAACGTACCGTTTTCCAATTTCCTCAACCCAGTGGTAATCAGCGTGCTTTTCACAGATTTCTAGTATTGAGCTGCAGATTAATTTCGTGTGTTTTGTCTAGCTGCTTACATTGAAGATTACTTTTGTCACTCTATAAAACGTTACCTGTTTACTTAAAAAATAAGTTTCACCCTATGTCGTTTAAAGTTAGAAGCACCTATCATTTGTTTTCAATGTATCGTAAGACCACTTTGCACATCCGCTGATTACAAATATTATAACAAATAAAACATTCTGAATTTTTCGCCATTTGTAAAAAGTCTTACAAAAACCGGCTTGAGGAAGTCGACTTCCAAACGGTGTCGATACAGACGATCAGGATAACACTCAGTATGTCGTCCGTTACAACCATAAGAATCGCAAGTAGTAGTGAAAAATAATGTCGTTTACGTATAGATTTCATTCACTATCGAAAATTCCGTCAAATCTCGATCGTTTACTGACTTTTAACAAACATTCATCATACATTACAATTTCCACTTTCGTCATTTTCCGAATACAAGAGGAGTTTAAAAATGGTGCTACAAACCGCATAATCTGCTTATATATCACAAATTTACACCGTGAAATTATAGGCCAACATGGCGATCATTTAACGTGAACAGCTTTGTATTGCCTCGAGAGCTAGCCTCGTCTGTCCAGAAGATACACCCCCCTTGTGTGCGTCCTTAGATATGGCAATGTTGAATGCAAAATGTTTGAAGTTTCGTAAATATAGGTTGAATTTTAGAGGTACCATGTTACTCACGCCTTGAAAATAAATGTGTCACTCTCGTCCTCTTTTAATAATTGTTGCTTGACTTTATTAAAACGTTACAGTATGCTGCTTGATGTTACCTACTATAAGTACCGTTCTTTATCAACAGTCTGGGCAACAGTCATCCGACTAACGAGTACTGGTGTAACCGATGGATACGTCACACGCTTATGCTAACAATGACCAGAATGGAAGATCTGTTATTTAACTAGCTAACTAGTTAGTTATCAAGTCAGGTGAACATTCATCCTCATATGCTTAAAACTTGTCAATCATTCACTTGCATTTAGCCAAATACTTTTTTCCCAAGGGGATGTTTACTAATGCGCTAACCGATATGAAGAAGCAAGCTTAACACAACTTTATTTGACCACATATTACAATGACCTCATCTTGGAAGAAACGTATCTGTCATTCTGCACGGTTATATGCAACCATTGTGTCTGTCTCATCCTGGAATTGTTAGAAACTAACAACTCTGCAGTTGTTTTTGGTAGACCAGCATATACTGTAATGTCCGACATCTTCACCATCAGTGATGTTAACAAGACTGAACCGCTGGCCTGCTTAACAGGTACCTTCGGGGATAACTTTGTCAGTATCATTCCAAATAAGCTCCGTTAACCCGATTCATCTTGCAGTTACTCCTAGCAATTATTAAAAACTTACATGTTTTTACTCGTAAAAGTTTTTCGTAGCCATCTGTGAACGTCACTCAGCCTAACTTACTCAGTCAAATTGAAAAGAAAGAATTTGTATGGTCGTACTCGCAGCTCTATTATTCTCTAGGTCCATCCCGTTACTTCATCCTTTCGGATACGGTACGCAAAATCGGAGCACTATGATTTTGGCGTCAGCCTTAGTCTAACTTTTAAACAGGTGTTAACAACATGCTATCCCTAAGCAATGCGCATTCTCTTGGTGACTTAATCAAATAGAGCAAGGGAACACCGTGATTTTCATTATCACCGGGTTTAAACCTTCGTTAAGTGAACCAATTCGATATGGATTTTAGACGAAATCAAACAGGTTGTTTAAGGTGAATACCAGCAACTAAATGCGTATTATTTTTTTTACCGTAGCTTGCAAAATCCAACCTATTACAATACATGCGACATTCCCGTTTAATGATTTTTTCACGAAAGCTGTATCTATCCACAGAGCTGCCCTTTATGTCAAAATGTCATGAACTAAACAAAAACATGACGTACTATTCGCAAACATTCGTACAAGTAATGCTGAACATCACCCAATAAAGCGCCTTTGTTATTCGTTGTTTGATTCACACAGTCTTGATTTTGCTGGTCTTTCACAGATTTTATACATGTTGATTCCACAGGACTTCCAAGGCTACCGATCCCGTTAGGTTCATTCAGTCTGCAGGCTCTAGGTACCCCGTTACACTGTAATGGGGATGGGCAGAACCAGTGCATGAAGGTTGATGTATAACTCACCTCGTATTCTGTTTTGCCAGGTTCCAGTGTGGAGCGTCTAGAATCGGAGTTGGTCAAGGTGGAGCTCATCTTCAACTCAAATGGACGTGTCGTCGTCTGTGGTGTAGCACTGTTCACTGTTGGCAAATACATATTATATGAGATGTTGAACAATCTAATCTTAAAGGGCAAAGCTCACTTCGCAATGTCTCATTACGTGCTGCCTATGCATGGAGTTGTGTGCGGGTGTACGTATATCCATTGATGAATTAACCAAATCGATTGGTAATTTCCAGCTGCTTTGGTCGATTAAACACCATAAATGTGTGATACAAACGAAATAGCATAAATGATTTTCACAACATGAAACAAAGGTCGAACGCGGGTATAACATTGTTTGAAACTTCAACAAGCCAGTGGTACAACGAAGTTTAATGTTTGTGAACGTTTTGAATCAATAAAGATACATAAACTCGTGAGAGTTTATCGCAGTGGATACATTTAACTTTCACCAAAGCAATAATGATAGTTTGTGACTCTTTATCTCGGTTAATTCGGCCGTTTAATAAACACTTAGCGTGTTGGCATATATTCTTAAGACATTATCAGGTTACTGAGAAGAAAATGAGGTCTCAATTATTACGGTCGAATATCTGTTGTAGTGGTGTCTTTTAACGGCGCCGTCTCCTTATCAAAATCACTTCCCAATACTCTGATTTAGCGTCTAGTGAAAATTACTTGGCCACACATCGGTAATGGTATCACATGTCTATAAGCCTCACTCCCGCTATATAAGATTCAACAGGTCATGTTTAGGCCAATGTTCGTAAAATTGTCAACAGATAAGTCTTTTGTATGAAACACAAATATATCCGGACAATACGATTTGAACCTAGTGTAAAATGAAACCAAAACTGAAAAAATACGCATCAGTTACCGGTCTGCGCAGTCTCTGAAACGGAGACCGCAAAGGAGGACAAACAATTAACCGGCCAGTGATCAGTGCTACGTGATCTCGATAAACGTTTATTGCCGAACAGTCGCTCTCCCGCTCGAAATGGTCAGTAGCGGTACGCAAATTTAAGTGATCAAATCCGTAATGATGTATGTATCCCATCGACAATCAGTGGAAATCTGGTCTCGGCACTTGCTTCAAAGTTAATGGTTATGGGTGTCAGCACCATGGATTTGCTGGATATGGGGGATCTTGCAGTTTATTTTGATCAAATGCAGTCAAGCGACTTGGTCGCCACAAATCGTAGCATTCTAATTAGGAGATTGGACGAGACAACTGTTAATGGTACGATTCCACTACCGGGCACGGATGATCCGTTTGACGCTCTGGAGGATTCCATTCCTTACTAATTCAGCCTCAGGCTATTGGCAGGTAAAAGAAGTCAGACCAGACTAAATCAGTGGTTGTGGTACCCACTGGGCTCTATAAGCTCCAACCAAGATCTTTTGGCACATTAAATGCCCCTGCCACGTTTCAGTGCCTAGTGTACTGGGGGAGATCTCAGCCTGACTCGGTTCCACATTTACTAAAGAGACATTACTGTACAAGGAACGATGAACAAGCGACACCTAAGAAATCTATATAGCGTCTTTGGAAAGTTATCGCAAGTTGGTCTGACGTTCAACCCCGCTAACTTTAACTAGATTAGGAAGAATTGATCTTTCTTGAGCATGTGAATTCGAGGGTACTATTCGAACGGCCACGAAGGAAGTTAAGCAAGTTGTGGCTCAGCCTAATCCAAAAATACATCGAGGAATTGCGTGGCTTCCTGGGTCTCGCGCCATATTATAGGAAACCTATACCGAGGTTTACACCTACTGCTAGCCCGTCGGACGCCCTATTGGAGAAGAGTCGGAAGTTTGAATGGTCCAGTGAATGTGAAGCAGTATTCAACACCCTATAGCGTTCTTTATGATTCACGTGTCTCTTAGCGCCAGCTGACTGGTCAGCTTCAACCGGTAGGTACGTATTTGCGTCTAGACGCGGCAAACCACTGCCATCGGTGTGAACACTTCTGTAGCCTCGAAAATCCCAGAAACAACACAGCGCCCCACTATAAACGAGAGCTGGTTTTCTAAATGAATTAGTTGGCGTATATATATTAGGCTCCTAAAGGAAATGCACAGGGACAAAGGAAACGTAATTTTTTTTGTCGATTATTTCACAACATTGTGTAAAGCGATAACTTGGCATCACATTGACGCGAAAATTGTTGCTGATGCGGTTGTCGAGCACTGAATCTGTCAGTGAAGAACGCCAGGAGAGTTTCACTCTGATCAGGGTTCCATTTTGGCAAATATGTCGTTCATGCGTCTTTTAAGTAGACGACCCGTTTCATATGGGCTGATCAGGAAATCCGACTAAATCTTGATAACTCGGACAATCGAATGCAACTAACGATAGTGGAATATGCTTGCAAATTGGTCGACACCATATGGCTGACAGATCAGATGAGAAAAATGCATTTCCAGAGAGTACACTGGCATCAATAGGTGTAGTCTGACGAAACGCGTTCGCGCTCCACTTGAAACCTGAGAATAAAATGTGATTATCTAAAGAGATGATGTTTTCGGGTATTTCCAAATAATTTCAAAATAAATGGAAGGGGCCTTCTGTAGTATAACGCAGTGTGTTACTTTATCGACTTGATAAAAGATCTGAAATCCCCGAATAATCCGTCTACGGTAGCCCACTGAACCCACCTGAAACCGTTCGCAAGTGGCAGCGACAATCACGCAGAGGAGACACAGATTATGTTCCGGAGGCAGGGTTGGAAGTCGAGATTCCACTGGAAGGAAACTGAGTTGTGACATAGAAGACTTTGTCTAGAGTGTAAAGTGAAACCGAAAATGACAGAACGTGGATCAGTCAGTGGTCTGCGCAATCTCTGAATAAGAGGCTCCAACAGAAGAAAAACCAATCAACTGGACCATGACCAGTGTTACGTGTTCTTGATAAACGTTTAGTGATGAACGGTCTCTCATCCACTAGACAAGTATGCTAAAGTGGTGCCTATTGAAAGCGAGCCACAACTAGATGTTAGATGGATAATTATACGCACCACAGATGAGCCAACGTTACAGCCGTGTACAAAGCTCGGTATATCCAAACACGGTATGAGCTATAAATACTTGTTCCAGTGGAACGTCAAAGCTATTGACGGGTCAAGTTTTAGTTCCTAATAGTTTGAGCTGCCGTACGAATGGAGGAACTGATGTGTAATAATGGGAATTGGAGACTTTGGGCAGCCCTCGTAGTTGCACTCAAAGTGAAACCACTGGCACAAATATTATGGGAATGACCTTGTACTGATTGTAGTAAGCAGTTGTTATTAATGAGACAAGAACCCGCAACTACAGATGCACATTTACATTAAAGAAATCACAGTCCGTCATTGGCTGATATCAGTAGTACGTAAAAAGTCACAGACGGTAAGCTGCTTGGTGTATTAAGTGTAACACTGAAACAGTTCGTCTTATCCCGATGTGGAATCTTAATGCAACGTTTGGATCGGTCCCTCACTAGATCGTCTGTCGTGTCGGAGTTTGGATAAGCGGTGAATCAAGTGAAGTTTCACCGCGTTATCTCAGCGTTAAACTGTCATTTTTTCTCCGGAATAGTACCGTAACAGTACAGTCTCTCAATCTAGAAAATAACAATGCGCTTAAGTTGATATGTCTTAGGTATATTCTCATTCATAATCTTGTGGCAAATGACCGTTACCTTGGTTTCTGATGCTTGCTGTCAGACAATGAAGATTCCGAATGCATTTAGAACTCCTATTGTTGTAGAAATGGTATAGACTGGATGTGACTGCAAATGACTAATGAAGATGATCACAGTACGAACATCATTCACCAGTGCATACATGTATGTTTCAAATCAAACGACAACATTCAACGAGAAAGATTCGCAAAAAGCGATAATGATGGAAGTATCAATGAGAAGTAAACAAAATATTTAGAAAGCTGTAAATGACCGTACATTTATTAGGAAGTGGTAAAAACAGAGTAAGTGGAGAAAAATTATTCGATCTTTGCAACCTGTCGCATGAACCGGCTGGAACTGCTGCCCACCACAAGCGAACTGGTGTACAGAAAAATATGTACACGTGTGCCAAATTAGATTAGTCAGCCAGCGCGAGCCTTGAACATGCAAATATAAAGACTTACTACAAGAATTACTTTTCCAAAGTAAACAACGTATTAGTAATACAATCTCTATGCTCAACAGTGGCGTTGGTGAAGTCCAGCATGAACTGTTCGAGAAATCCTGCCGGTCAGTCGACCCCCTGGATCATTTGTTGGATTCCATATGAGACAGTGTGCTGGGGGGGGGGGGTAACCGATTCCAAATGTGAAATTTCTGGGCTCTTGACGTGACTTTGTAGCTCAGCTTGTAGAGCGCCTGCCGCGTTTGAGTGTGTTGTTTCTGTCGCCGGTTTGAATCCAGTTGAAGCCTTGACTTTCCATATTAGGGGTTCATCTGAAATCAAAAATCCGTCAAACTACTTATTAGTGACACAAATTAAACAATATTAATTATATCTACATATGTCTCATGACAAACCTATTGGCAAGCCGCAGTATCACAGTTTCACTCAATATGCAAGTTTACACACTATACGGTTTGGCGTCGATTTTCTTACATTTTGTCAACTGAAACCGCAAACTGAAATAAAGATAAATGCTGAATCTTCAAAAATCCATCATAAACACAAGCTCCCATAAAAGCTTCATTTATCCGAGGCTGATGGTTAGCGCCATTGTTGAGATTGTGACTTGGATCGGATGGACAAAGTTGACTTAAGTGTGCGAGTTATACAACTCACAACCTTGAAAGCTCAAATTCGGTGTTCCTTCCTAATCACTCACGTTGCTGGCTTGCAGACCGTCACTTTGTCGTGTTCAGCTTTTCTAGCGTTTTAGTTCAGGAGTAGAGTCTATCTAACATCTATTCACCGGTAACTTAATGGTCATTCAATCCCATAGGCTGTCCAACTAACTTGTGACGGAAGTATGACACTGATGGAATAGCGACACTATGTAAGTTGTTGAACTTAATCTTGAGGCAACTGGTTCTGTTTCGCTTGAAGTAGAGGTGATTGAGTTGTTGAAATTATCAATCTGAAATTCCTCAAGAAAATCCGGGCACCTGGGATGGAAGGATATAACCTGCAATCAAGATATTAACACTGAAGCGGGGCACCAGAATGTGGCAATTTATGTTTCCTGAGGTAAACTTGCATTCCTCGCAGTGTCAGTCATATGAGCGTCTTCTCTGACTGGACTATTAGAGTAGACAATATATCATTCAACAACTTCCACTTGGTTGGGATGGACAAGATTCACTTCGGTTGAATCAAGAGAACGTTGCTGAATTGTTCTCTCTCCAAGAGCTACGATTCACAGATGAGTTTGCCCTCGGTTTGAGAAACTCTGGGTTAGATTCAAACGTGAAACTTTCATTCAGACAAAGGGTCTAGATGTCTTGCTTTATCTAGAGGAAACTGATTTGATATTCGTCCACCATTAAGCAGTCCATTCAAAACGAACACTCATAAGACAAAAGTCCCAAGATCAGAGAGACCGATCGCACTTGAGGTAAGTGCATCTGCCATAAAATAGATTGTACGTATTCATCAACTTCTGACGCCTTGTGTAATGAAATAAAGCATTTGAGAATGGTAAGCACGCCTCCCCTGGTGGGTATTTTATTATTCCAGTGATATCGAGAACACACCCTTCGTTTCAATTAGTATTCAATCTCCTTCTCATCTCGGACTATTGCTGACCTATAATCACGTGATCCACACTCTCAGTCAGGTGCAGTGAATGCTTGCGTTCGAATGGTTAACAACTTCTTCCATGTTCATGTTCTACGTCTATAGTAAAAGTGTAAAGCAAGGCAAACACAACATCATGTGTATTATGAATGAATCCAATAATGTGCATACTACTCACATTTGTGTCCTCTGTAATGATAGTTTCTATCAGCTCCGTATACTGCGCATCCAATAACAGTATACCAAAATATTTAGTTCAACTAACATATTTGTAATGAATAGGTCTGCTAATGCACGTGCAAGTTATGCTTTCCCCCTTGGCTGGGTTGAACCCCCACCTAAGTAATGCAGATAGGATCCAGTAGGGTTGGAGCGACAGGCTACCGCCTAAGTGGTGGTCATAGGGACCACACGATTGTTGTACACTCTGTCAATCTTGTCTATGTCTGCGGTGAATGTCTGTTATGTGGTAGGCCCATCACAAACAGTATGTCGATACTAACGTATGAGAAAGAAAGGCCATCAGCCTAGAAAAACAACTCATATATCGTCTTGCCATCTCGGTGATGACAACCTCGTGATCTTATGGATAGGCGTACGTACTAACACTTTGTATTGTCCTGAACACCTTACACTTGTGAATAGTGAACTCGAACCTATGGTGATGATGGCACTCAAAGATGTCGAATAAGCTGGTCATTACATTGACGTTGGTTCATTGGGCTAACTGTTTGAAAAAGAACCAACGTTTTTAGACATAAGCAGTAGCTTGTCCTTTTAAAGAGATACTCTCAATCACCAGATGTTTAGCAGCACTCTAATTACCTTATCAGATCCAACCTATTTGTCCCTAGATTATCACAAATCCAGTGTTTTGTTGATGTATCTGTTCTAGATCCTACAGCTTGTCCACCCCTTCGGCATTTAGAGTTTAACAACCGCCGACTACAGGAATCATGGAGTATGATGAAGTTTGCATTCGTGTTGCTGGCTTAATTATATTCGGAGCTTTGTTTAACCCGGTTGTCTACACTCTAGATAAAACGTTGGTACTTGCACTTCTAAAGAGAGAGAAAAACAAATCTTCAATCGAGAATAATAAATCTAACTGTCATTGGATTGTTGTCAGAATCACATGACATCTTTCGATTTTCGGATAAACTGCAAACGAAACTACCCTCATACATTCCCGGAAGAAGAAGTTCAAAAATAAAATATAACAATTAACAGAGATAAGTTGTTCTGATAGTTCTGTCATGCAGTACTTCATCCATAAGTGATCCGGTATGCATAACATGCACAACGTTTACTTCCCAAAACCACTCCTGAATCTCAATGTCAATGAAGATGTACCAAAACGATTCTTGATTCAAGCATAAAAGCAATCAGAGGTGTTTTGAAAACCGAATGTGAGCTAAGAATAAGCCGAGTTATTAACAACGAGGATAAAAAATATGTGATAATCAGAACGTCAAAACTCAGAGAAATTTAGGACGGACAAGTAAGTGAAGTGGGCGAAAGTCATGTGGGTTGATGTGCCTTGGATTAAACACTGATTATGGGAACTTAACGTTGAAAAATGCCGTTTTGAGGGAGGAACAAATGGTGATGAGGGCTGGCGTATAAAAACCGGTGTGTTTCCAAGCCAACGTTGCACACTGTAATGGAGCATTCGTCTTCTGTATATCAAAACCAATTTGAACAACACAAGTTGAAGTTATCAATAGATGCCGTTTGCATCTATCAGCTCTTCATATTTCAGCAGATTTCTAGATCAAATTTGCTTTAGTTGTTGCCGCTGGTCGTTTATGGAAGTACTAATAACGGCAACCAGGGTACTGGTTTCATTAGTCCAGCTCCTATCCTGTGGGGGCCTAGAATGTGTTTAGCGTCCAAATAGCACATGGTTCTGGATAAGCCCAAGAACATGGATGCAGTGCCCTGTGCTCAGTGCATACGGAAATAGTCGCTGTATTGGGAGGGAGTGATACGTCTAACAAGTTGGATATTTCAGACCAATGTTTCTTTAGTTGCTGCAGGTAGTTCACTAATCCTTCTGGAGGATTACGTTTTACTGGTGAATGGTACAGTTATTACGTAAACGTTCCTCCAGAATCGCATCGGAGAAATATTAT
>JTDE01000429.1:95734-129001 GCA_014338405.1 Paragonimus skrjabini miyazakii | reverse complement strand
GGTTTGAAATTACTTTTAAAGGGTGCAATTTTGAATAATATTTGTTGTTCAAGTTGTGTGTTTAGTAAGCAACGCGTAAAGTTGAACTAAACAACTAGAGACTTGAACGAACTAGTTCAGCAGATATCTGAACACCTCCCTATAACGGGAAACACATCAGGCACCTCAAGACTAGTCACCTACAATCCCAGATAAAATGAGAAGAATGACGCACCTCATATTTCGGGTTTGTCGAATTAGGCGTTACTGAATGCAGTATTTTAAATCGCTTTCTATCACGTAGTGATATGTGACTATGAAACATGAAACCGCATTGTGCTATGGAATAATAACATGTTTTATATCATCTCCACTCTGTAATACACTGAGCCGTTTATTAGTAGTTCACAACTGAGATAGATTGCTTATGTATCTCTCGTCCTCAAGAGACTTTAGGTCATCCAAACACGGCCAATTAACTTTCGCCTTGGCTCGACCTTGGACATTCTCAATTGAAAGGGTCACTATATTTGCAATGCCTTGTTCGGAATATTTTGGCCCACACTTCCTTTGAATTTTACCTTCCAAGGACACTAAACGAGAAACCACACGGTTCATATGCTTGAGCGATCCTAATGCAGTAAAATCTGCATTCCAGCTGTAACTTGGCCAATGAACCAATATTAAAAGGTTTCTGTCGACTAAAGGTAATCCCTATGTGACGCGCGATCGACGACTTCAATAGCGCTGAGTCAGACAGTGGGTTAATAAGGCTATCCTCCAAGTCCAGGAAGACGTCAAAAAAAGCCGTACAAATGGTTGAAATTTATGTGGTATTATTGACAAAATTGCAGTGAAAATGTTCTCGTGTTTTGCATGCAAACTAACCAGATACTAGGTGTGTCCTGTAGAAAAGGCGTTTAAAATGTACCCATTTAAAACGACTTGTCAAAATGTCTCTAAGGCAACTGGAATTGGGTTCATTGACAGTCAGGTTTGGATGAATATGAGGATGAGTCAGACAGCAGTGAGCACAACAGTTTCAATAAGGATAATAACAGGTACAGAGAGGAGACAAATGAATTGTATGCATGTTACTGTGTTACAGAATGCGTCATTGTTGTTAACAGCTCAAGATGAAAGGCAGGACGAAGTTAAACTTAGGATTGACCTTCTACCAGCAAACCAAGAATCCAATAATGAATTCGACATTCGACATCACACAAGGACTAAACCAACAACTGTACCGATCCAACTTCCACAAATCCAACACCGGTCCCCGAAAGTTACACCCGTCTTTCTACACCATAAACTCACCGAGATTATCTAGGAAGAATAATCAATTATTCTGGAGCAGTTCTGTTTACCAGTATTAGGCAGTGTAATTGCCTCCCGGTCTACTCAAATTTCTCATATCTCACCAAGACTCACTTTGTACCATGCTGTTATCCAAATCGGTAGGTGCACTGGCTATTAAGCTCTCCAGCCATACACCCAGAAGACCAGATGTTCTGCGAAGAAAGACTGCGTCACTCGCTTACAGACCACGTAATGAGGTGAATGATTAATGACCAACCTACAATTCAAACATATAAAAGTGTACATACACTCAACTTTCAATCTGAAGTAACGTGCTCTATCGCTTGACCCGGAACCGAGAAAGAGAATAGGTGCGGCAACAGCGTTTATTAGAAGGACGAGACGAGTCAGAATTAGGCCACAGAAGTTCTAAATTTATAAGGCAGAATGAATACCATACATGGCTGTCAGAGCGTTAGAACTAATCACGTTTCAGAGAGGCATTAAAGAGTGAACGCAAGAAAACAGTTCAGATAACGTACAGGCGTTCGATCGCGCAGTTGCAATCTGATTAACTCAGTGTGCCAACACATATCAATTCACTCAAAGCCCGATCGATCAATCGATGTTACATGATATGCCTCAGCTGCTTCGTTTGAAGATGCGTCTCCTAACACAATCTCACCACTTTCTGCATCACATGAGTAGTATTGACCAGCTACGACCGAGATTAACTATACGTTATTGTTCGATGCACGCAGTTTCCGTGATTGTCAATTCATTCCTCATGCGGGCAAGGATAATGTTTCAGTCGAATAGTGATCAAACATTGCTAACATCTCTCTATCTACACAGACCACTTACATACAGAGTTTTGGCTTGCCAAGCTTTTGCGTATGTTCACCCGCTGCTCAATGCTGTTGATTTCAGCAACCGCAGCAAAACTTTAGTTTATTAACTTTCAAACAATCTACACAAGCGACACCTGTACAAAACTGTTGTTAGACCAGTTGAATCTGACTGTTCTTGCTGGTGACTAAGAAAAGTGTTCCATTTCCTTCTGTGGAAAATGGGTCGTTTTCGGATTTTCTGTCGGCATACAAATTTCGGTGAGAATGTTCACAGTCGGATAAACTAACGAAAGCTATAACAACACTGAGGGGATGAGTTATCGACCCGGCGAACCACGGAAACCGATAAGCCAGAAACAGCAAACAATAACTTATTTTGATTACGCAAGGCCACTAGACGTCTAACCAGATTAGATAAGGAAGATTTGGGTAGACTCACAGCTTGAGCAACGCAATTTACATGCGTTAGCTGAGTGCTGCAGTCTACCGCTCACATTATCGATCACTTCACAACAATGTTGATTAATACTATCGCGAGCATTTTTGTAATGAATTCAACGTTGCATTCTAGTGACATTTTAAAAAGCACAGAAACCATATGTTAGCCATCAGTAACCTGTAGTACTAGCCTAAGAAACCGTATAGCAATAAGTTCAACAGTGACCGCAAGTCACAATCGGAACCTTCAGTACATCGTAAAGGTGGTGCCTCTTTTCGGATGGATTTTTAACAATTCATGAGCAACTTTGACACGGTTGACCAGACTACAACTCGATTAGTTGTTTGAAAAACTTAAAAACTTACGCAAACCTGATAAGAGTATTACAAAGTTCATAAGTTGGTTAGTGTGTACGTCGTCATAAATTGATTACGCAATCAAGAAGATTATGTTCAACTGAATACGAAGTTTAATAACCTTTGCCTTCCCTGTGAGCTGTCAAACATTCGGTTACCGCCAATAATTCCCACATTGTTTGTTCAGTTCGATCAAGTAAAAGAAAACCTATCGATCTTGTCATCACATGACCATTACCAAAACTGAGTCTTGTTCGGGGTGATGATAAAAACTTTAACCAGTATCGCTCGACTCAAACGATAACAGCATCCCTTTTTCGGGGTCTGTTGGGATAACACTGATATACACATTTAAGTCTGCCTGAAGTGTATAAAAAAGGCCCTTATTTGAGATATGTGCAATTTGCATTATCATATCCCAGCAAAATGACTTTAATTTGTATGGACGCATCAAGTTGAGACTAGCAAAGTATTGTCTCCTGAACACGGTTCAGTTCACCGGCATAGCCAAAAGCTTGAATTTGAACAATCAAAACATGCTCTCATTCGAAGTTTCTTCACTATTTAATAAGCGACAAACAGCCATGTATGCAATTGTGACGACTGTATTAATAGAGATTTGAACGTGCTGACGGTTTAGTTAAGTTGCCTTGCATGAAGTCAACATACGAGTTGAAAGCATTAATGAATGTCAATTCGACTGTGGCGGTTGTTAAAGGTCCATGATTGTCCATGCTTTAGGTCTACTATCCAGGATACCAACATTCAACTACTCAAAAAATTGGTCGTTATAAGTCCTCCTTTCAAGGGAGCTGCTTCCTCTGAATTTATAACCAAGAATTTTGAAAAATCAGCCGAAGCAATAAACCTTGCAGTCCAACTGTGGATGTGAGCTCACAAATGATTTCATTATATTGATATGTAGTCAGAAAGTACTCGACTGAGTTATCCTGATCTCTGCAATCAGAACTTCGTGCAGACACGCAACCTTCACTGGTCCACAGTCAGTCACTTTAAAAAGTTGTAACAATGATTGCGTGGTCTGCACTTTCTACTAGCCGGCTTTTTACCAATGAAGTTTAATGTTTTGCGTGCTGTAATTAACCTAATGATCAAGCACAGAAAATAAGTCTTGCTCACCACTTCGTTGACTGCATTATCGAAACAAGAAGTTACTGTCCAGAACCACCGTCCATGAGGCCATATGAGACGAAAGTTACCCTGATCTCGAGTGCTCAAAAATATGACCTGTAGGATTTCAGCAGACTTAATTATGGTACCAGTTTGGTTGAATAGATCCAGGCAATCCGGATGTTGCATGAAGAGTGTGACGCACGAATTGCCACCTTCAGTTTGTTCACGGCGATTAGAAAGACAATCGTAGATGCTAGAATTTCGTATTAACTTCTCAGTACCAAATGGCAATAATCAATGAAGTATATGACAAATCTGGTAGGGTGTTAAGAAGGAAAACGGTAAATGGGGTAGAGAACAGGGCACAAAGCTATCAGGTCCGTTGCGTATAATTGTTTCTGTACGCATGATGCTAACGAGGCAGCTAATCTTGACGACCTCGGCAAAACGCAGAAAACGAGGATTAGTATGATGTATTGCAGCCCTGTCCGTCTTGTTATTTTTACACTCAGATTTATGAAAAGAACCAACTGTTCCCAACTTCTAATTTGCTCATTTGGTTTTATTGAAATGGTCAGAGTACCAGATGTCTTACTGTATTATCATGAACAGACTGAATAGATGATCCAAAACAAAAGGAAAACCTGGTCTGGCATGAGTAATAACCCGTAGAAAACAATAAAACAACCCAGTTCACGTGAAACTTGTTATTTGATGAGCGTATAACAGACAAATAACGCAAACTATTTAGAAATCGTCTTGCATGGCCACATTGTAAAAGCAACTGTTTTTGTGTTCTAAAAATGGCCACAAATTCTGCTTCACTCTTATCTCGTGGAATTCTTTGGTGTCCTGTCCATTACCATCCAACTGATTTTGCCCAAAATGTGCTTTTGTTTGTCTGGCCAGTTTGGCACCAGGGTCTGTCTTTACGCTTTGTAACGATGAATAGAATTGGTAGGTTTCGCGTTGACTTCTCAATCGACCACCGCGGGTGATGAGTCCGGCTGCTGGATAGTCCGTGTATGTTGTTGGGTGGCGAGTGCTGAATGTTTCTCGATAAGTCGTTCCGTCACTTATCAAATTCTCGGTGATTTCAAACGGAGGTTCGGTGACCTGAAACAAGAATGAAGATAAGCATTATCCCTTCCAAAGACCATAACAGGATCTCAGCTCTTTTATTCGCAAGATAGATGTCAAAGAACATTTTAAGTGAGTTGGGCCTAGCAAGAGAAATAATGTGAAAACTAGGTTACCTCGTCATTGTGAGACTTGTTATATCAACGAAACCTGAAGAATCTAAATTAGACCATTTACTTTTTGATAGCAACATTGAAAATAACCTAGGTTTAAAGGTTATGCAGTAAAGGTTATTAAACTTTTGACTAAAAACCTCAATAAGTACAGGTGAAATAATCATTCATATTTATGAATGAATTAGACATACGGGTTTTGATACAATCTTAGGGGCATTCTTTCGGTTCATGATCGTTCTCGGCTCGGACCCGGTCTCGTATTGTCTATAATCCATGTTGTACGTGGAGATAGGCGATGTATTCTCTTTTGCATTCAACTGAACTAGGTCATCCGAGGAGCTATCATCCGAACTGTGGACCTCAATTTTCAGTGGAGGGCTCACCACGTAAGGACTTTCTGGACGCCAAAACGTGCCAGTGTTGGAACGTTCGTATTGAACAGGAGTACGACAAAAGTCCTTGGAGTAGACCGAACGATTTGTGAATGGTCGCTTTGTTTTGATTGGAATGTGTACCATTCTGGGAAGATCTGCTCGTTCTGTTTAGAAAGATATTTACGTGTGAATTAAAATTAGGGGTACTTTTTCTTATATCAGACTATTAAGTTTATAGGAAATTAAGAATTCTGTTTTCGCCGTGTATTGATGCTTATCATGGATCACAGTGTAATGTTTTGCACACTATTTTCTATTTCAAAATTCTGATTGTTATTCACACTTTTCACTTTCCTCAACTTCACATATACAGCCAACGTTTAAATCAACTTAATCGAACTAATCGATAATCAGTAAATACAACTCACTCACTTCTCGGTTCGCGAGCCTTGCGTTCTCTCTACGTTCGGGTCGCTGGTGCACGGAATTTTGGAGAGTAAGAAGCTAACGGAATCAACTAACGATTGCGAAAAAATTTCCTTATTTATCTGTTATCGAAATAAACTCAGTTGTTGACCTCCAAGATTATTTAGAAACGACACGACGGATTGTATCTGTTGGATACTGCATTTGATGTAGTGGAATTCTAAATCAAAGCACTTTAGTGAACTATTGTGAGTTGATCATTTCCAATTTTATCACCTTTTTGATCTCGTGTTCATGCTTGAATTTTGTACAGTGTTTAGATCCACTACAACAGTATTGTCTGTATGCGCAATAATGACTTTGCGCTACGCTACTACACCGCCGAACATGAGTAGTATGTAACTTTGCACATTCATTCGCATACCTGTCTTTTGTCAGTGACGAGACCGGAAATATCTTATTTGGTCATTTCACACACATAAATATAAATTACCACTTCACGGCTGTTACAAAACTTACCATAAGTCTTTTCACTCTGTCAAATGGGCATACTTTAACAAACTTTGGGAGTTCCGTTTTTGTTGTACACACCGTATCTCGTAGCGGTTCTACATGATAAAAGTTGTCAAACTTTTCACGGAACTTTGCTCTTCTTTAAACGTGGGCAACTGTTTCACTGAAACAAGCCACCCGGAAGGCCGCTTTGAATGCGGAAGCTACAAGCAACTACCACTGTTGATCAATTTGTTTAAAAAACAGTTCTGGTTGCTCTGCAATAATCAAAAAATACTACCCCACAGTCTCGCTAGACAAAAAAAAACATAAACCACCCCTTCAAAGGTCACACCTTAGCATCAGAATAAAAGCACGCTTCTGTAATCTCTTTCAAGCGTTGCCGGCCCACTACAAAGAAGACTTTGACTAAGTTCCGGTAATTTATAATAAGTTGTTTTTCTAGACTAGAAAGTGTAACTCTCACCTCAAACACACATGTCACACGCGCCAACCGTTGTGGCAATAAACCCCCGTCTGTCGCGCGGTATGAATCAAGCAAGAAAAAAGGATACAAATCCGCTTGTTCCAGAATTTTAGAGTCATTCCCACGTAAACGCCATCGGATTCGAGCAATTATTTCTGACGCCACACATGTAGACCGGGCCAAGCTGAAACTCATATGATCTCTGTTCATTCGTTAATTTGTTCTCCCTTTTATGAGGCAGCTGTGCTGAGCACTGTGCCACTGACCTCGCATTAAGCACGACAGAACTGGCATATTCGAACGCTAAACCATCTTGGCTTTTGAGTAATGATCAGGTTGCCCGATAGTTCCGATAGGATATGCACTACCGACAAGCTGTAAGAAAGGCGAAACTCGTGTCCAGTAATTCTCTTTGAATGAAAATGACCGAAACGTCGATCTCAAGTCTAAGGCTGTCAACAATTGTGGGCAATATTCACCCTTAAATTAGGTAAATCCTTGACTACCCATCGATAATATGGTCTCAATTAGTCAGGCTTATTCGTAGTGGCTGGACTTTAGCACAACAAAACTTACTTGAAGATTTGTGTCGTATTCACATTATTGATTTTATACTGACTAAATAAAACTGGAATTTTTCTGGAGCAAGTAATTTAACGAACTGAAGGTTAAAGCACTAAGCCTGACAGCATAATTTACTTAAGTTGACATCCAATGCCTTGTTATTCTAGGACAAGCGGTATCTGTCTTCAGTAAACTAGCCAACAACTATCAATTGTTCGATGGGCACTGGGTCAGCATCCAAGTGGTTTTAGGCTTCTCATAATGTCGATAATTTGTAAGAGAACCAGTTGCGAAATACCTTGGTTCTGGCCTGATTCGAGTCAGGAAAAGAAACATTCTGTCCATACGTGACAAGCAGGCAACTGGTTGAGCTACATAACTAGCGTGGGAGCTCGGAACTATCATATTTATACTCGGTCATTCACCTGTTCGACAATTTCACATGAAATTTCAACAAGATCGACAGTATTCATCGTTTTCTATTCGCCGTGTGTAATCAGTTGGCTAAGTTGTTAAATTCTGAAATCTTCTAAAGTATTTTAGTGGTTACGCTTAACATCAATCATATAGTCTGACTCGTGTCATTATGCTGAGACTGATCATAAAAATTGAGGAATGCAAACAGTAGTTGCCAGTCATCCCTATCATTTATTTATACTTGAAAATAATGGAGTAGAGTTAGTTAACAAACCAAAATAGTATCATATAAAATAATAAAATTCTTGAAAGTGTATATAACAGTCTAACCGGATGATATACTTCCTTGACTATGAGAATAGGCCAGAAATGTGACGAAGACGTACTGGTATGTCAATCGGGTTAACACTCCAGTGGAATTCAAATGGTTCACGTATAACTGGTCAACTGTCTGTAACCCTGACTTATAAAATGGAAATGTTTCCCCAAGATTTAGTCATGCAATAAAAGCGTATAATTTAACTTTATTTTTTCTCATTTTTATTGGTGACTGCAGCGATTCAGCAGAACGCCTGATATTGACGTTGTGGTTGAAGTAGGAAAGATTGTGTTATCATATGTTCATTAGTGTTTCAATCGAAATCGCCCTAAATACAACATGCCTGTTTGAAAAACGCAGTTAATTTGCTCGTCATATAATTGACAAGAATGCATACACGTATTAATTCTACTGATGGCCTATGTCTCATGGTTGTCTGCTTCAGATTTATGTACGTGTGCAGCGGGAGGATACACAGAGAGTCAGCGACCGTGCCCCCGACAGACAATTGGGATCAGTCGTGGTTAGTATTCTGCCTGGTTAAAATTAGGGCTACTTCTTGTCAACACGTTGGAGCAAAGGAAATTGTCACTGGTGTTTTCTAGGCTTCAACGCAAAGGAATGTATCACTGAGCTAGGCAGATTCTGCCGATTACAGTTATGTAATAGATAGCTGTTGCCAAGACATACTCACACAGTACGATCAGATTTCTGGGTTCACTCATCGCATTTATTCGGAAAACAGTTGGAAGCCTAAAGTCTACGAAATACGAGAGGCGATTCCGCTATTCACTGTGGAAATGAACAGTGACATACAATGACCGCGTCCGACTGTCCCTGCTGAAAATGAATTAGTGCTCCACTTGAGGACCCTAGAAGTCCTATGACTTCTGTACAATGCTGTACCACATAAGCAAATTGCTTTGCAGTCTCCCTAGATGAACACAGCGGTAGCTGTTGCTTGTGCTGGTGATCGCCACCTAGGTCTTTGCCCTTCTCCCTCCGTTAATTGCGATACTTTCGGATAGTCATGAAAAAACTGCTTCCTTTTTCATTTTCTGTTTGCTGGCATTGTTACTCAGAATGTAGTATAAATGCTGTGAGTCTATAACTCACGTTAATTTGCTTCTTTTTAGTGCACTGGTGCCATTTGTATAATCTGGGGGTAATGGCAGCCCACTGTGTGCCACGTCGTCAGGGATATGAGTTTTTCTAGCCAAGTAACGTAGTTTGGTTGTTTCAACCATCTCTGATTGAACAAACCGAACCTATCTGAAAGAATTTTAGATGATGATGCTGTCGTGGCAGATTGTGACGGAACTTTACAAGGAAAATTGTGTGCTCGCGTGCATAGACTTTGAGCTACACATTGATTTAAAGTAAATAACCTTTGTAATGCAAGACTTCAGTGAAACTCTTAATGTTCTTGCCGGTGAAACTCTAGAAGTGTCGGTGAAATTCATCTTACTCAGATGCACAATCTCAAGCAACTCTCTCCTTGAAAGCTAACTGAGGCAGCCCGACTGTCGGATTGTGCCATTATTAAGCTGACTTTGAACGAGGGTAGGATGTAGAAGTTTATGTATCTAACTTGTGTACTTAACATATAACTGTACCATAGCAAGGCCTTGACATGATGCGTGCGTTGAGGGCACTGCTAGAACGCATTTCACCTCTGTTGTCTGAGATGTGTCCTAAATATCAACCGGCATGACTGAATCCCAAATGTTCATACTATCATTACTACCTTCCAACCGACCAGGCTGTCCAATCTTCCGGTAGACAAACGGTGCTTTGCTGAAATAACTAGATCAATTAAAGCAAGGCAACTTTTTTCCGTAACAAATATGAACAGAAAAGTCAGAAACAGTTTTTTGCACAGTGTATCTCTCGAGCACATTTCGCGGCATCTCATCAGCTACATAATGCAGCCTGTTGGTTTATAGAATCTGAGTGACGAGCCACTTACATAAGCGGAACGGGGCGACAGTTGCGTAGTCAGGTAAACGAACACATTCCAGTTTGGGTTCGCAAAACTGTTATGGGTACCACAATGTCAAACATAGGTCAGAATGTGGCAAGTCACAAGGAACCGGCATCATCGATCGCTTAAAACCTGCGGACATGTTGACCCAAATTGAATTCGAAGAAGGCTCTTCGGATATGTTAAGCAACAAAAATCGAAGGTTTCTGCGCTTCGTAGAGACGGTAACAATTAGGTAAAGGAAGCCACCCCTCTGCCTACAGAAAGACTTGATCATTTGTACCAGATTACCCTGATATAGGATGCGCATAGATGCGTGTAAGTGTGCGTGGGTAAGTGTGGTTGCTGATTTTTTATTTAGCCTAGCAGTATTCATTGAACTTCGCTATATAATGAGAATAAAGACATATAGGCGAAAATATGTTTTCGATAATGTTCGCCTATATGTCTTTATCCTCATTATCGTAATGGGCATATTTGCTATATAAACTCACAGACTGTAATATGTAACTGATTAGATGCAGGTAAATGTGCTCGAGAGATACACTGTGCAAACAATTGTTTCTGACTTCTCTGGTAATCAATTAAATGATTGCATACATACTGTATTCTTCTAATTGTATTAAATATTTTCAACAGACAGCCCACCCATTACCATATGTCGTACTGTCTGGCTTTTGAAGTTATACTGAGAAGTTGTATATACTCAGAGTAATCTCAATCCGAGTTTTGGCACAGAAGTAGAAGCAGCGATGTTTCGTTAATCAGGAAACAAGAGCAGGTGACATTTAGTTCGGATAACAAGACAATTGTCTAAACGAACCCATAGCGAAAGTAAATTATTACCTCTTGCGGTTACGTAAAATAAATCAAAAAAACTTAATTCATCTTAATCTAAATGTGCTGTAGATTCACACAACCTTCCAAAAGTTACCTGCACTCCTGCGTGAGAAATCATCTCGGTATACGGATGACCTTGTGAACGGTTCTTGGTGCACCATGATTTGTCCAATCCTTCTCCAGTGACATCGCGAAGCGAGTTTATCATCTACGCAGTAATCCCCTGGTGACCTCAACTTGTTGATATTCGGTTGACTTGTGACAGAAGAGCTGCCGTCTAATGCGCCATGTAGATCTCTGGGTGAGACTGGCATGGTTAAGCTCAACGTTGTTCGGTAGGCTGAAACCTGACGTAAAACAATAAGCGTCATGTTTGTAGATTGTATAAACTTAAAAGACCCAACTGCGAAAAATTTGGAATCATCAACAGCATAACTTAAATGACCATCGAGGAGACTAGGAGATCTCAGCTTGAACTGATTGAGAAATCCTGCTTAGGCAATCTTCTGGAGTGTTTGATGGATTTTAAATGACGGAATGGGTTGGGTGGGTAGACGGGTACAACGGTGAAATCTACGAGCTATCGGTGTGGTTTTCAAGCCCAACTTGTGGAGTACTTGCCAAGTTTGCGCACGCTGTTCTTGTTGCTGTTATGAATCCAACAGAAGTTCATAATATTTGCAATTGAATTTCACAACATGTAAGATAAATCGAGAATGAAAAAACTACTGACATACGCTTCCAGTTGAAAGAAGGATACTTTAACCACGAGAACGTTACCTCTACAAATTAAATCAATTTCGACCAATAACCATATGACCGGTCGAAATAAACGAATTGAGATGCCATGGTACGTAAGTGACTCACTGGTTCTCCTGAAACGCCCCGTATTGGAAGAAACTGATCGACTCAGCAAAACTATCATCATGTGGATACGGGTAACCGAAGAAAGAGAACTTTCAGCTACCACTTTTGGATACTCTAGAGAGAAGGTTCAGCGCCGGCCAAATATAAGCCAGTGACCGCCAAATGTCAGTCCGCACTAAATAAGTTCTGCACTTTTTCAACAAGCAATTCACAATGCATGGGAGAAGTTTCACAAAAATTCTATTTAGACGTTAGAGAACACACTGCAGTTCACTGCGAAAGAGAACACCGAAATAAAAGCGTCAGGTTAACATACGAAGAAATTTGTCCTACGATTTGTTGGTTTCGAAAATGTTGAGCGAACAAAAACAATTCACACAAAACAGATTACAATGACTCCTGAACAGAAATAAAAGGTATTTCGGCGCGCAGTTTGCTTTCAATTGTTCATCATCGGGCCAATTACATAACATTCTAGACGAAATGCCATGTAATTAATCCGATGATGAAAATTCGAAAACAGACTGTTCGTCCCAAAACGTCTTGCTTCTAATGAAATCAGCGGGCCATTCGAAATGCTGACTCGTAACTCCTTTCGTGATCACAGTGGTGTATCAACCAAAGCCACCATTCGGAATATGTTCCAGGAAGTTATTAACAAACTCCTGATTGACGAAACTTCAACTACTATTGTAAAAGTCAATCGCACGCAAGACAACATGTATTATTTCGATTAACAGAGAGGAAAATTGATCAAAAAGGTACATGAACATCGTTTGGTAACAAACAGACACGGCAATATATGTCCCAACATATCAGTAAATCTAAACAACGAATAGCTTAAACTCACTGCGTGAAAGTTTGCGCTAATTAAATGAACACAATTCCGGTGTGCACGTAAAAATCGTTGATGTTTTACGCAAAATTCTATCGACAAACATATAGAATCTGGAACAGATCTGGAAACCGTTCACAGACCGGAAGAAGGGATTGATCAATCGGTCTGGAACGCCATCCCATTAACGGAAAAGTCAACGATCACCAACTGTGCTACACACACTTTATTACTGACCGTTTGAACCTTGATTTTTGGTAGTTTGAGCGTTTGACCTTTACTAGGTTGGCCTTTTGCACTTTGGCGTTATATTATTACTCCTTAGTATAACATCTTGAATTCTTGGTCAACACCACAAAGTTGGGTTTCCAAGGCGTTCAACTCAGCTCACTCGGAGTTACATCGACGGTGTTACCTAGTCTGATGACATAATCAACGCTAACAGTACAAAACCACGAATATGCTGTTTTAGATGAGGCCCAATTGTGAAAAGTCAGGGCTTCGGCTGGATCCGAACCAGCGTGAGAAACATCATGCCTAAACGCCGCAAGCGTTCTACAAACTGAATTACGAAGCCAAGCCTATAGTTTGAGATTTTCACATTTAGACATTTAGGCAAAATTTCTCGATCAGTTCACGCTGGATTCCACCAATGCCACTGTTGAGAATAGAAATTGTATTACTAATAAGTAGTTTGGCAGATTTATGATTTTACTAGTAATACTATTTCTATGTCCAACAGTGGAGTTGGTGGATCCCAGCGTGAACTGATCGAGAAATCCTGCCGGGGAAGTCGATGTTTTGAATCATCTGGTGGATTCCATATGAGACAGTGTGATGGGTGGGTTACCGAGTCCAAATGAGAAATTTCCGAGCTCCTGACGTGGCTTCGTAGTTGAGCTTATAGAGTGCTTGCTACGTTTGAACATGGTATATCTGTCGCTGGTTCAAATCCACCTGAAGCCCTGACTTTTCACAATTGTATCTCAACTAAAATCATAAATTTGCCAAACCGCTTGTTAGTAATACAGTATTCTATTGAATATGTGTGTAAACAACCAGAAAAAGTACAGTGTAACAATGCTTTCGAAGACAAATATTAGAAGTAGATAAAACTCATTTTATCCCAATACAGATCGTTATATTCGCAATACTGAACTTCATGATTTGTGATGAGTCAATAAGATGATTTTCTCTATTATTTTTATCGTGAAAAATCAAAATTTTGATAAGATTACCAGTGCAACGTACAATTTTTCAAACTTTTCGCTTTTCGTTAATTCCAGCATCATTTCAGGTCATCTCCACATGAAAAGCGCCCATGTTTCTCATTTCATTTGGAAATTTCGTCAACTAGTTTTACCGGACTCAATAAAGACAGACAATTCAAGAAGAACGACCATTCCGAACAGTTATTTTAAGTTAATGTAGATCTGCTGGTAAAGGAGAACACGGTTTTCATTATTGTCTTTTAAGAAACTGTTTGCAATTTAACATTTTTGTTGAAACCTGGTATCAATATATGCACAAGTATATCTTTCATTGGCATCAGTCGGGGTGTGGAACCTTTTGGGTTGCCAGAATTGAAATACAGCTACAAAACTGGATTGTCGAACGTCGATGATCGTCGTCACGTTCCATAATGCACAGTCAATCGATGTAGTAAAAGTGGCTCGAGTTCTCAGTCTGTCGGTATTAGTTAGTGTGCGACAATTAATTTCAACGTGTATTTTGATATATTGAAGACAACGCTATTTCAGAACACAGATATCCTAGACATTCAAACAAATCTGTTCATTATCCCATAACTCTCAATGGGATAAGAGGAATTCATGAAATAAATTTAATAGTCTGACATAAGCATTTTCAATGGTACAGTCAGATCGATCCAAACGTTGAACGCGCAACACAACACTGCTCGATTCGTCATTTGTATGTATTGCGCAGAAGAATCGTTGTGCTTCTGATTAGTCGAGTACGATCTATTTAAATGAACACAGTTCACACGTGACGGTTGCAAAACACACGACGTTTTCAGTGGAATAGACGCTTGAAGTGTAACCGTTGGAAATGTTGATTATTCTCCACTAATCACTACTGTACTCAGTAGATTCAGGGAAATTTTTGTTTACAATCCGAATGATTAGTCCAAATCTTGACATTATCGGCTGATGTCAACGGAACCCTTTTTGTTTACTCCCAAGACTAGCGAGCTGACTGCAGATCATTTTGGTTAATACCTGTTGACACAGTAATGAACGCTTGAATTAAAAGAGCTGGTGCTCAACCCCGAAAGTAGAAATGTCACACATACACACCAAGGTGTTTTGCGTTGATGTCTGGTGCTAAGAGAAACGTCCTTGTGAAATAAAAAGACGGGATGAGATATATATAAACGACCTTTGAGTAAAACTCAAATTTATTGGATGTATCACACAAAAATTTAACTCTAAAATCCAGCTTTAATATTTTCTGAGCAGACTGTATGAAGTAAATCAATAAACTTGATAAAGTAAAAAGTGTGATGTACTTTAAAACTTTTGTCGAAAAAATTAAAGTAACTGCTTGAAAAATCACATGGTTGACTAACTTTAGGCTTGAAGCTCCTTGCACGTAAACGTTTATCTTGTGCTGGGTGATAATGACCCGTGTAATCGGATCTTGTCATGCTGTGTATATCATGGTACTTCGGATCGATAATCCATAAGGGCTGACTGATCAGATTGCGTGAGGTTTGAGTCACTGCTTTCAACATGATCTGTAAAAGAGAAAGTATTCACATTCAAAATTGTACATTTCAGCTAACGCGAACATGGTTACCGGTATCTAGATTACAAATATGTTTACCAGCATAAGTGGATCTCTGACCATATTGTAAAGTTCCCCAAGAGAATTCAGAATTTGACACCTGGGATATATATTTAGTAGTGCTAGTAGAAAATTGCCCAATTGTAGATAGTCTAGCTGTTAAATAGCTCCTGTCGATTTACGAAAATTCATTCAGTAACGCGTAATTGACAACCACGATAACGTTTATTCAAAAAAGTTAAGTTAACGAGATCATCTGACTAGTCCAAAAAGTGTCAGAAAAGTCGATCGAAATAACTTAAATGTATACGTTACCGTTGACAACACCCCAGTAAAAGTGCTGTCAAACCTGTAATGTAAATTAACCGGATACACATGTTATCGATCAGAAAAGACGCTCAAAATGGAACGACCAAACACAAGTCTGCAAATCATCATCAGTCAACGGGAATTTAGCTCCTCAGAACAATCGGGTGCAGGTGAAGGTGAGAGCGTATCAACCAATACCAAGAAAGAGAGTTTTAATGAATAAACAATAATAGTTATGAAAGGAAGAAAACAGATATTTTTGTGCAGTTATGGTAAGAATTTCACCATAATTGTTTCCTGTACACACCAAAGACAAACAAAGGTATAACTGGAATCGACTTCTATAAGCAAACCAAGCATACCTCAACAAATTCTTTGTTCCACATCAAACATAAGTCATCAAACGTACGAGACGAACTTCAACAAATATAATACTGTTCTTTGTTTCATCCTTACAAATTGAATGTACCAGCTATTATTTATTGCTTATCCTAATAAAATTTAGTGAATGTAGATAAAAAGACTAAGGGCGAGCACTTTACATTAAATAGCAAAATTAGTAACTTTCAACGGCATTCCATGTTTTCATTTCGCAGTTCACCCGTTTACCTCACAATATTTTCTCGAATAAAGCATCGTTCTATATAAATCTTAAATCTACGTACTCCAATGCGTTTCAGGGAAACCCACTCCAACGTTTTGACACCGACGCGATCAGTAACTCCGGGTGCCCTCAACATCAAAGTAAATTGGGCTTCATATCTTCATACAAACCAAAGTTCAGTTATGAACAACAGAGTAGCAATAATCAACGCTTGCTCATATACACGAATAATAAAATGAGACTAGGTTACATGATGAGCCGGGTTACGTTAGCTTTATTAAGAGAACCAACGTTGCTAGCACACTGCCCCTGTGTTTTTCCGATGCGCACATCTACTAATAAATTTTTTCAGGGTGAAAGGCAAATCTCCCTAGCGTTCGATGAACTTAGTGTACACCAGTCGTTATTTATTAAGGAAATTTTTGTCAAAATTTTAGTCTTCGCTGAAAATGTAGACAAGAGTTTTCTCCAGTTCCTTATCGTGACCTGTCTGCGAATGTTATAGTGACAACCGCTCTTTCTTGAACTTGTCCTTCGCCCTATGCACCGAAATCGTACAAGATTAACTGGTCAATAAATGTCAACATTAAAATTCTGTGCATATGTTGCAGAAGTCTCGAATGAATATAGTGGAAAACCAATTCAACCTTATCCACACCTGCTAAATGAATTGCTCGTTGACTGGAATAATCAATCTTTGTTATGATGTCACTAGTCACACATGAGAGTGTTGTTTTAGCTAGGAACAGGAAAATTATCGTGAGATTCTTAACTGGTACATTGGCGTGCTGATTGAAAATAACTTTGTTAAAGACCACCATGGTAGTTGTAATACTGAACGTACCAAACAACTCGGGTTATCTTTCTCAATTAGACCATCCAAAGTTGATGAAACGCTGAGTATTGAAGCGTTCCCTTAACAATGTATTCTTCTCATTCCATCTATTAAAACCAAGCTAAACGTAACTCCCAACTTGTTTGACATCATTCATACTGCGCTATCTGTAAGAACGTGGAGTTACTAAAATAGCATTGTCAAAAATATAGATTAGTAAACGTTTTCGCCATACGTGTTGGTTAACAATCCGTAGTTTCCTCTTGATGGTAGTAGGCCAGGTTTTATTATCACTTCCGTAAAATGTTTATTCGGTTGATACTTGATTGTGACGTGAGCACTCGTAGATCAATCTGCCTCAGAACTATCTGCCCCACCTTCATCGATGATCAGGTTAGTGCGCGCCGCCCGATTCACTTCAACCCCCAGATTTACAAAGCGATGAACTTTGAAAGTAGATTTGATTGACGTGAAGTGGTTTGTCCAGATTAATGCGAAGAGCGGCACAAGGTGGTTGGCAGTGAAGCGAGCAGACTGGTTGATAATTTTTTTTATATGGACATCCATTCACAAGTAGGCTAATACCGGATTTTCTAATTAAAAATTGTTATAAACTTTCATTTTCCTGTTCTCAGACGAACTACGGATTATCATATAGATCGAACATCACCCACAATTGATCGCAGCTGTCGCATTCCCATAGACTTGCCAATCGACCCCTTTCGAAAAGAAGTTGGGACTGGAACTCCAGCAACGCTGTTCATGAGGCAATCGTGTTTACCACTACGCCGGCAGTGGCAAAGATATGCACTACTGACGAGCTCTAATGAAAGTGGAACTCGAATCTTTTCGAAAGGGGACGGCGGAAAAGCCTATGGGAAGGAGACAGTTACGATCAATTGTGGGTGATGTTCAATTTATACGAAAACCAAAATCTCCTACTACTCATCATTAACTACGGATTATTTAAATATATTGCTTATATTGTTATTTGAGTATATACAAAAATAAAAGCCCTGTTATCAACAAAATTAAATATGGGATTTTTCTTTGGCTCATTCAGTTATCGACCACAAAGATGGAAATAATTGGAAAGTACACAGCACCGTGAACGGCAGTATTTGTATCAGGACTTAGAAATGATGTTCCGCTAAACAAGGAAACAGATTGAGTTTGGTTATTCAAAATGGCTGTGACAATTCTGCAACACCGCAAAGTAAAACAATCCGAATAAAATGTTTTCTCTTTATGATTGACTATCTAAACGGTAATTTAACTGTAATGCGAGTTGTGTCACGGCAACCTTGAGGAAAGCCACTTGAAGCGAATGCAATGTGTGATATTAAGTTGCAAGAACAACGTTTCGGTCAACGGTGCTATTACGTTTTTGAGATCGCAAATCTGCTTCCCGCAGCTCCGCACAGACCACGTAGAGAAGTGGAAGTATAACTTAACCAAGTAATCTTATTTTTCTTATAGACTAATTGAGTCTCACTCTTGACCGTTATTAATAACTTTGTTCTGGGACAGAGATGTTTCAAAACTTCAAATGTCGATCGGCTAAATTTCACTTCGGGAGAAATCCAGCTGTGAAAGATCTGTGTTTCAGCGGAACGACAGAAAGATCGCTCCCAAACGCGGCGAGCAGTTCGCCAGCTGAGTTATTCAACAACGACGGGAGGTCAGGAATTTCAAAATTTGACTATCACGTCCTTGCGTCTCATAGACCCAGAGGTAATTCCTCAAAATGGTCCACAATTGTTCCACAAGAACTTCCCAAGCAAATCACGCTAGAATCCACAAGATTGTTGCCGGAGATCCTAATGTTCAAATCTGGTTTCTACAGTGAACAAGTCAGTACCTAACCATAAATGTATCCCATCTTAAGTAATAGTTGTCGAACAACTGGCGTTAGAGTTAAGAGCGCCAGCTGGTGGTGCATGTTGTGCCGCCCTGTATTTCATGCCGCCTCCACTTAACATATTTCAGCAAGAAGGATGCCAGTCGTAAAGTCGTCCTTTCTGTGATGTGTTGTATTAGACCATTATATGCTTCCGTGACCGTGGCCAGTGCGGAATGGTAAACCAGTTTGTGCTATGCTAACCACAGCCAGAGAATTAGAAGAAAAGTTTACTTCAAACCGTGAATCGATACACGTAAATGTAATAACTTCGTTTTGTTCTAGAAGAACAAACTAGTAGCCAAGATAATTTTCCTTTTACAGAGCAAATGTCTTCTACTGGAACAATTTCTATTGAGTTCTTTTTCAAACTTATTGGTTAACTACGTCATTACGAGCCATACTGGTGTCTCATTGGAACATACGTGATGAAATTTATCTTGTGTTGCAAACTAAGTTTGCTTTGACCCACAGCTATGATGCCATTTAGTGGAAAATCGGCGACATTCAACTTATAAACCAAAGGCCTCCCCTATCCATAACTAGCCCTGCACAAGCTCGTTGAATATCCTTGAGCAAACTGGAACACTGCTAACGTAATACTGCCTATTAGAGTATAAAAACGTGTCCCACAAACGAGGTTGACAGAGCAGACTGTCGCACAGGAAAAGTTTTCAACTATTATATTTGGAATACCCATGAGAATCTAACAATGGCAAAAGAATTTTGATTATCCTTCCAACAGGAAAATTTACTGAGTTTCATTTTATAATTTTCGTAAGAAACACTACATATCTATACAAGTCAAGCATGTTAAAACACCGCAGTAGAAACTCACTTAATGAAGCCTTAGTTGTCACTGTCACAAACGATTGTGAATAATATTCGGACATACATACGTGTCCATTCTCAAAACGATTGCAGCAATCTATTCGAACTGAGTGTTTAAACGGTGACCGTAGAGATTATTGATCTCACTCCAATAGATATGTGCCGATTCAACCAATCTAACTAAAACAAGCAATAGCAATCACAAGCTGGATGTTTGGTCTATTGTCCGTGTCTGATTTGCCCGCAGATCACTGACACTTTAACTGCTGACCCGAACCACATAGCTTTATGCTGAGTTGTGTTGTAAAAACACAAAATAAGATTTGTGAGACGTACAGAGTCTTGAGAGCAAGTCGACCGATGAGTGTGTACCTATCATGAATGATATTGTCAGGCAACTTTCTCACTAGTAGTAAAAAATAGTCATTAATTTTACTAAACTCCTTAGTGTTAGCATAACAGGTTACACCACTTCAACTATTGTAATATGCCTCTGTCAAGCTTATCCTCCTCCCTGGCTTATTTCTTTTGTAGATTGCAAATATGCGGTTCTTTCTACATGTTTGTATTGTACTGTTTCCTAAATATCAGTTCTCGAACAGTTTTTATATCTTTGTCACTCAAACTTGTCAACATATTCGAATACTGCAGCTAGGTATATACAACAAACATTCCTTAGACATAATTCAGTCTGTCTTATTCACTGACTGATTCCACATGCCTGATTTTACAGAGACCTCATCACTTCCAATTGGCTTCTTGGTACTAAATGAGATTTACAGTACTCTTTGATAACAATCTAACAGTAACATAGTCAAGTCTACAATGCATGTGATTAAACAATAAAATTCATACAACTTATCATAGTCACTCAGACTTTGACCGAGTGGGAACAACATGTCTTGCATACTTCACTTTTGCAGACAAGCATAGCGTCTTAATGTTTCATCGACTAAAAGAACATTACTGACAAAGCTGTCTTCACTCATTAATAGCTCCAATCCGAATAAATTACTTTTTTGAAACAGCACTGTTTTTGAACCTATTGTAAGTTCCGTGCCTCTGTTTATTAGTTTTCAGCCACTAACACGTATTTGCCGTACTACGAAGACGATGGCGATAAGTGTCGTCAAAATGCGCGAGGCGGTAAACTATTCCGTTCTTTTTGATTAGAAGAGATCCATTTGCGAAAAATCTGGACTTCGGCTAGATTCGAACCAGTAATTCAATGTCAGTGCTTATCGGTGGCGTTGGTGGATTCCAGCGTGAACAGATCGAGAAATCCTGCTTGGGCAATCAATCGGCTGGATCATTTGGTGGATTCCATATGACACAGTTGATTGGGTGGGTAACTCAGTCCAAATGTGAAATTTCTGAGCTTCCGGCGTGACTTCGTAGCTCAGATGGTAGAGCGCTTGCCGCGTTTGGGCCGCTGGTTCGAATCCAGCCGAAGTCCAGATTTTTCGCAAATTGATCTCTTCTAAATTATCAAATCTGCCGAATTATTTATCAGTATTCCGTTTTTACTGACCTATCCCAAAACTACTTGTTTCCATGTGAAACAAAATTTGTCACAACAATAGGACAAATAGTAGTTGGACCCATTAACTTCGACAAACCAACTACATGAACGCATCAACTCAGCAGGGGGTCTGTACAAAAATTTCAGCATACATCTTGTTTTCGAATTTCCAGCGTCAGTAATGCTTTTTGAAATTAATTTATAGCCAGATTTTTAGATGAATCAAATATTATGTGTTTAGTTGGCATTCTGTTGTAAATTTCTGATAAATAAGAATAGAAATTAAAAATATCAAATTTACAATCTGGCAGTAACTTCTCTCATTTCATTCGTAGTTGCAGGCTAGTGTAACAGTTAAATAACAACACGGACAAATTAAAATGAAACCGTGATATCAATAAAGCTCAGGAATATACTTGACCAGTCGATTAAAAACCATAGCAGGCTGAGTGCTGAGCTTACTGGCTTCTGTTAACTAAGGATTTACTTATTGCTCATGTTAATCAGAAGGCCTGTGGTGAATTCCCTGCGAAGTATTCATATGATACTTGTGAACATACGTTCTAGAAAATACATTCAAGCTCATTACTGTAGCACAGTTGAAGAATAGCACTTCCTGAACTAACCTATTAAGCCAACCATTTGGCCTTAGTTATATTTCTCCAAATAACTTGGATTACAATATTCTGCCTCCTTAAAATGCGACATGATCTCCAAACTTGCTGATAATCGGCAAGGTCGTCAGCAAATAATTCTGTGTAATTTTGGTCTTTGAACTAGACAGGATTTGATTGGTTACTGTCTGGTCGAGGTACCGACGGATAAGTAATTGGTTAATCTAAATTCCCACGATCTTTTACGCCGACAAAGAACGGATTCTACACAGGAAAACGTGAGTGTGAGTTCTCGATGGTTAAATTTTCGGTTGACTTCTTGTTCCCTGTTCTATTCAACTCTAGCTAATGCAAGTCGCCCCAGTTAGTACCCATCGGGACACGTTGCCTAAATGGACAGCTCCACAGTACGTTTGACGTCAGACTGAGAGAGCCTGTGGAGAACGACCTCAATGAATATTTAACGCATTAGTTAAACTCTGATATTGCTCAACTGCAACTACCTTGACTTACCTTCAGTAATAAACCGCTACAGTCAGCTAAACTCTCATTAAACAACCTTCAACCATACTATCAACTTGACCACATAAATTTACCGACTAGCATTCAGTTTTACTATTGGACATTCAGAAATGACCCGGAGTGTGATTTGGATGACTTTGCAGTTCGTTTATGACTTGTTCCTTGTACAATCTGTTAGTGTAACCAACTCACAGCAACACATCTCCACTATGATTTTTGTCACTGGTGTAGTCGACCAGTTTAGCATGTGAACTCACAGCCCTCGTGGAGAGTATAACATGATGTTGTAAAATTAAGGTTGGTTTTTCACCGAGCAACCAACAGAATGAAACAGGTACAGCCGCAGTTCATTATTTTGTTATGCCGCATTTCTAACTGTGTTTATTCCTCCACACGCGCCAACGACCTGGTTACTATGGCAGCTAGCAACGACAACATTATTTGTCTGGAATCTAAATGAGGCAATCTAATTTATTTGCACAACTACTGTATGTCGCCACATTGTCGGTCGTTTGTTAAACAGACGAAATACAATAAACAAAATGAACAATATCCAGTTATTAAATATAAACGATTAATAAGTTTAGGTCTACATGACAACAGATCACTGGTTGATAGCTCGTTCTTACAGTGATACATGTTCTTACTGTATGCATTCTGCCTGTTACTTAACGCAGACGGTATAAAACTGCCAGATGTAATGCTTGTTGGCTTGTTATTCGTTTCGCAATTTGCCGCGCAAAAAACTTCCTGATACTCCATAGGTATTATATTATTATGTATTTGTAATGTGCCTTAATTTAAATCATTAACGTTTTAGCAGTATGCCCTTGGTGGAGGTTCAGTGCATTCGGATGTAAGATTTAGGGGCAATTCAACAGCAAGTTTGCAGCCCTGTCTACCTGGTTCCAATTTCAGTTGACAGATAAGAATGGTTGAAAGCGTTAGATGCTTGTTTTAGTGGGCTGAATTACTACAAGCAGTCAGCCGAATTCGTTTAAAAACAGAAGTAAACATGCTTTCGATAATTCATTTTCAGGCTGGTGAAATTATATAGACAGTTTATAGAGTTATACGAAGATGTCGATCCGACATATTACAGAGAAACTAGGTCGCTGACTAATTAATTAGCAATGGTTTGACTGGTTCCTTATGTCGCGCCCGTCTATTGAGTTAACTGCGCCGGCTGACCATCTACTCGGTGGACCTGTGGTCATGGTGGATGCGACGCATGAACAAACTGCTTTCACTGACACAGCAAGCGATCAAGTAGCCAGATTCCGAAAGCCTCTGCAGTACGGAGTGTTCTCGTTTGGACTACCTTTGATAAGTTACCTAGCATACGGCAGACCACCTGGAAGGCTCAATCAATGTTTAACTTGTGCTCAATTTTCAACAGATGAGCAAGGATAGCATTGTTGCCCAATCTTGTTTAACCGAGTCCCAACCAACCTGGGTGAAATTTCTGGTTTCGTTTTGGATGTTGTCTTGATGTTCGACCAATACAACGTGTTTGGCGAAAACAAATGGAACAATAGATACACAAAGCTGAGGTATGAACTGATAGTCTGTCTTTGTTACAAAACCGGAGAACTGAGGTGTGGTGAATTGAATACTGAATTTAGCTATGAAATAAGTCCAGCTGAACTGGTTGATTCAATTTTCAATCCAACCGCATGCCAGTCAGCTTTAATCGGCACTGAAGTAAGCAAAAATCTCGTTTTTACAGCTTGCTCCCCAGGTTTAAGTGACTTCTGCCCATGTTTCCGCTGACAAAACGTTCCGGGTATCTCCGCCACTCCGTCGGTCAGGCAGATACTCCTTCAGCTTATCACCAAGGTTACAACCGGTGGTTTGTTTTTTCATTTGTAGAACAAACTCACTAAAGCTCGTGTTTGTTGAACACACGAGTAGATCGAAGTTCGCACGTTCAGTGGTTAGGAAACTGACGGGAGGCACATAGTTTGGAAACAAATTTCTACAGTTCGTAGAATGACAGTTATGCTGGGCCGTTCGAGCCTACCAGATTCTTCTATAGTGATTACAACTCACGATCACCAGCAGTAACAAAATCTGCCAATTGGTTTTCATTCTTTACATCACGACAAATGCTGCACTACAGATAGAACACTTTAACCCACTGTTCCATTTAACTTGGACCAGCATGAAGGGTTAATTGATCAACTGTAGGCAAGTACATTTCGCGATACCAGTTTGTAATACTTGGAGTTATGGAATCCGAATAGCCTTCAAAATCTCACCCGAATTGGAATCTTCTAAGCAAGTCATGCAGAGAAGATCACGGACTGGTTGTAGTAAGCAGATTTTATTCATGAGACAAGATAACCCACAGTATCAAAACATCATAGTCTTTCGTTGGCTGATCGCAATGGCATATACAAAGTTACGAACTGCCGGTCCATTGCTGTAATACAAAACAAGGGACTTGAGGACTAACGGTAGGTGTATCATTGAGGCAGTTCTTTCCATCCTGATGCGGTATCTTAACGCGAAATTTGGATTGGTCTCTTGCCAGATCTTCCATTACGTCGAGTTTTGGATATGCTTTGAATCGAGTAGGTTTTCACCACACTTGTACCAACTGTAGCATGCAAGCCGGCCGTTTACCGCTGGTTGTCCGTAATACTTGCAGACCAACATTGAGGGTAATGTGGAGACACCAGGGGACAGCGTTCTTCCGATGTAGGGATTCCAACAACAATCCTGAAAAAGGACACAACAAGAACAAGCATGAGCCAAAGGCCCAGTAAGCCATGCACACGACTTACACAAACGATCACTAAAACGGCGCCGACAACACAGCAGCACGCTCCGTCACCAATTCAAATTCAACTAGTGCGCGCTTGCTGGTTTCGGTCGCACATTACACCAACATATTGTGATTTCTAACCCATCAACGGTTTTAGCCTACTTTGAACAGGTACCCTTGGATACTTAATTACAAAAACCACACCACTTAGCACTGTCACGAAAACCGATCAAACATCGGACCAGGTAGACGATGAATTCCATTTTGATGGATCACACATGTGTGAAAGTCAAAAGGATAAAACTTCTACACCTCTCATGTGGAAAATTTGCACTCGCATTGAAAAATTGTGTCAGGAAATATATTCTTTTTCTTAGGAGCGCTTTTCTTCTCTCGCTTAGAATTGGATAAGAGAATAACACTTTGTAATTGCTGAACCTTAAATATTCCGTCCAGTTTACATTCATTCATCCATTTTGATATAAAATTGTTCTTTATAGAGGCCTTGTACGAAATTGGAATAGATCTTGATTGATTAGGAAATCGGCCAAGATACCTTCACTGCTATATCCATGAGTAAAACCCATTAAGTGAATTGTCTCAAGCAGGCAACTTTGTAATATGTTCAGACAGTTGTACTTAATAGGATTATTGCCTTCTCCGTCTTCGTACTACAGTGAGACATTTCAAATTAAAACGCCTGTAATCAGTGTAAATTCTATCTAGATTATTCTCATCAACTTGGATCCGCTTTTGGATTCACATGTTCTCGTCAACACCTTTATTATCGACCAACAACTTCGTCACATATTAGAACTGAATCTCGAAATTAAAGCCAACTTTTCACTGGCTTCGAATTTTTGTCTAACTTATCCCTAGTCATGCTGAAGCACGTAAAACCATCCCAAATACTAACGCTACCTCTACAAAGACATTAATTCTGAAGTGTACATACCTCAGAATAATTCAAAATCCCAATACGTAACGATGGACAAATTTTGTGGAGAGCATAAACCTAGACATTGCAACTACTCTGCGTCAGGTGGCCCACCATAAAAGGGTGACTAGCAAAAATGGGATCCAGACTGCTCATATTCAACTTAGATGGGTCGGCTGGCTGATGGAACACGTTACAGCAATACACATTATTTAGGTTATCAAACTTTGAGTGTGTTGAACCAGTGTTCTTACTTCACGTTTTGACATAGAAGTTCTTACGTGTTGTATCATTCATTAAATTACCTGCCCACGCCTGCTCTGAGCCTGATAATCTGTGACGAACAATACCAAAGTACTAGGTGGGTGGTGCTAGCTTAGTCATCTAGCAATATGCTCGATCACAAAAACGTCACTGGCAGCGAATGAGAAAACAGTTAGCGAATATCGACTCACAGGACAATACGACGTCAGTTAAAAGCACATTTATAAATTGACTGCCAATATCGAGAGCAAACTCGACAATGAGCCTCAGACTAACAACACTTTCATTAAGACACGCGAAATGTTTCCATGAATGTCATTGGTAATGTTATTTAGCAAAGGTTGAAAATTGTTCAACTTGAAATTACTTCTGGCTTTCTTGTAATTGTTCTTTGAAAAGTGGTGCCGAAGATTAATTATATTTGACATCGAATCCGTGATAACATCGATCTAAAGTATCTGTGAAACTTATGTTGATAGCGAGGCGATAAAGATACAGAAATCAGTATTCTTGGTAAATGAACTGAACCTCAGCACTTTAAACGCATTGTCCATTTGAATTCTGAATGAAGAACTAAGATACTTTCAGTCTGTACAGATGAATTACCGGATATTGCATTTTGATACATCTTGCAGCTTTTTGGCAATTAATTAAATTGTCACTATAACCAGAGTGATAGCTGTTTAATGGATTTTGCTCAGTTTACTACACACGTCTATAATAGTTCCAACCTATATAATAACTCCAATTTTGTCGTATCAAAGAGTGCGGTTATTACCGAAGTACATTCTTACTTTGGTATATATATGACCCAAATATCTTGAGATAATCACATGCCAAAATCAATCATTGCATAACACCTCAGTACCCAGTTAACTCGTCAAAATTCATTAATATCGGTAAGCTCAGACTGCTCACGGATGGGTATGACTGTTGTTCTTTTCAGAAAATGAAATGACACAGGTCTTGTCAACACTACACTCTCTTGTTCGTGCAGCTGTGTATTCAAATTTGTTGTGAACTTGTTGTGTCGTCGTCAAACACCGGCAATTCCATTAAGAAAATAGTACATATCTCATGTATACTTTAATTTCATCTTTTGGTTTCAGCAGAATCAGAATTGTAACTGAGTAACTCCTACATCTATTAGCAAGCTAAAACGTAACGACGATATGCTCGTACCGAAAATCTACGTCTATCTAATTCGTCTGTCACGTTCCGTTTAATATACAGTGGTGCAGGCTAGCCGCCCTTAAAATATGATTATTCAGTCAGCCATCAAACGGATCGCGTAGACTAAGCATACTATCGATAGGTATTATTCGTTGATCACTCTGGAAAGAGTCCTCAGAAGGGACCTGCTTTCACTTTGTTTTGATACATCAAATAAAATTAGTACACAAGAAGGTGTGTGAACCCTCCCGGTCATTCCCACTGTAGACTGCCTATGAATTGGACTGTATCGATCCGGCCAGCCTGGGTTTTTGAAGTAGATTTGATTATATACGATAGACATAGGGGAGTAAACTAAACAACAAAAGCTATTGTTTAAGGCAGAACAAAGATGATGTTTTCCAAACGCATGCAGTTCCTAAGATTTTATCGAATGTGCATAGGTTATACCTAAAAATTGTAGGTTGAGTAAATGCAACATCTAAAACTATCAGTATCAATGTGATGCTCGTTTAACATCGGTCAGAAAATTCTAGGCCTGCCTCAAGTAACTGAAAACTTTTGACTAACATAGTCACAATAAATTTCTAGGTTTTCGATCGTTTCCTCGTTGTTATTAGTTAAAGGAACCAGATTACTTCCACCTCCATCCTTTCTGGCAGTCGATGATCCTAGGCCCCGAAAGATTCAAGCTCAACAAGCATAAGATTTACTTACTGGTTGATGTTGCATCAGTAAACATTTGAAGTTGTTCTGGGTTGGACAAATGTAAATAAGTTGGAAAATAGTATTTCTTAGCGGTGTATATAGTCTAAGTTTGAACGTGCACCGTGATCTTTCCCAAATTCAACCAGCCTTCCACGCGTATGTTTTAAGCATTTAATGAATCGTATGTGTAAAGAGTGGTCATTTCCCAAAACCATGTGTTTTCGGCATTTTATTGTCAACAATAATACGAAAGTTTACTTTTGGATGGAGAATACATGACCGGTAAATTACATCATCATCATCATCATCATCATAGACAGCAATACATCAGTGATTCACACTGATGCTTAACTGCCACATTACAAACCAGAAGTCGTTCACCAACTTCTTTGTCGTAACGTCAAGATGTGCAGGGATATAAGCAAAACTTTGGTAGTATGAGAACGAACTTCGGGTTGCAAAAATCCTTTACAATACAATGCAATATTAGGAGAAACCGTGCTTCTTCTCTCTGGATCGTAATGAGCTGTTCAAATATGCTGTCCATATGCGATGTGCACAGTGGTTAGACAAAACAGTCCTTCCAGACATAATACAATGAACCAAAACTTTGATATCCATATTGCTGTTTGAAAAACTTTCCCGAAATCTTGTGTCTCCGGCATCTTGCCCCAATACGTTTTGCCTGCTCGTAAAATGCTCAGAAGATCATCGGAAACAGATGGAGCTACTTGTGCCCTGATATTCATTTCACCGTGACTAGCGCTACAATTAAGTTCTTCGAGTAGATGATCTAGTCAGCGTCCATAATGAACTAGTTCTCTTTAGGATTTTACACCATTAACTTATAAAAAGTTAATATTTTACAGTAATGTGCACTTTTCTAACTGAAAGTCCGTACTTATGGAAACTAGTGGGGCGCTTGCTGGCACAACTTCAGTAACGTAAGCGAATCAATTATCCAGTCAGTTAGAGAGACTACGGCAACTTGATTTTTTCGCGGAACATCGGACCAAATAATGAGATTGTGATGACCACATTTCGGTGAAAAGCCCATGCTTATCGATTCGCTGAAACTTCACGGAGAACAGTAACAAAGTGGTCTACGTTTGTCATGGCGGTTGTTAACAGCAAATTGTTGAAAAACAACTACGGCAGTCAATTTTCTATTGTTGTATCCAAACCAACCTAAACGGTTCAGCCAAACTGAGTTGTTGCATGACATATGGGTTACTGATCAAAAGTAAACGACCGAACAAATTACCACGGGATAACCGGGGTAAAATAGTTTCAACTGATTCAAACGAAATGTCACCCCTTACCAAAAATCTCATCAAAGTGAACTTTATACCGGCTTCTGGAATCGTTTTTTCATACTTGATAAGTTTCTCACTTCTATTCGTAGAGTTGTACTGATGTTACTTGGAACTTCAGCTACGTCTTAGTTTGCTGCCGAACGCATCCACCGGACAAGTCAATTAACTCATTGGTAAACTGTTTATTAATTTTTAATTTGAGCTTCAGTCGACATTATAAATAAACTGCTCTTTACCTGGTTATACATTTTTATAATAAGTGGAGTAATGTTGGCTTTCTTTCAAAAAGCCAAATTAATCGTGTGCTTTCAACTGTGGGTTTAAATCGCTCAGTGAATTTGCGCGGTTGCGATATTGCAGTTTTTTATGTCAACATCTTAACGTGTGTTCGAAACTACATAACCAACGTAGCTTCCACCTGAAAAAGGTAATCTGCTTTGTAGTGTGCGCTCCAACGTGCTCAGAATATTATCCTCAAGCCGTAATCCTAGCGCGGACTTTACAGCCCCATCGGCAGTCACCTTACAAATATCCTCGACAGAAGTAAATGTTAAAACTTCTGAATCTTAGAAAGATCAGGTGTAAAAAATGTGTTTTACGTTTTTTAAAAACGTTTTTGTTATGCTAAAAGGTTTTGAGGACAACAGAAGTTACACAACTTTCCAAATCTGTCAATAATTTTTTACTGTGTTAATTGCATTCAAACAATTTCAGCGCAGCTTCATCAGTTACAATCAGTCAACAAACAGTAAATTCTAGTGTGAATGGTTTTGTACAAAACGGGTGTCTGCATGATAACTTTACAATCGGCTCGACGTTTCGGTTAACTGGAGTAACAACCTGAAGTCAATGTTCGTACTAACTTTATTTGTCCCAAGTGACTAGCCCAAGTGCAAGACAGTGAAATGCGGCCCAGTAGATCAGATTTAAAGTTCCTTTCAACCACTACCCTTTAGCTTCACAGAAGTGGTAAACTTAAATTTGTCAGTAACGCAATTATGACAGTAAAGAAGTGCTTGTTTCGTCTGTCCTAGATTTGTTAAGATATCATCACCAGTCACTGTCCAACTGTAGAGCGAAGGGTTAACTGTCATGATCACGTTGGCGATAGATGGAACTGAATAACTGGTTGATGCATCGATTCCACATAACTCCTGCGACCACTCATTCATTGTAATGTTTCTATAAGTTCTTCTGTAGATCAGGAGCAAAACTCATGGTTTAACGTTAAACGCCATATTTGTAGGAAGCATGAAAACGTGTAGCCAGTAGATATCGCAAAAATAAGTCCCATTTGCAGACCAGTTTTTATTTGTAATATGCAAAATGGAATACAGATTATGAAGAACATTAACGATAGAAATATAAATACAATACAAGTAATAGAAATAAGTGAATTCTGAAGAACAGTCGATTAATCATAACATTATTAATGCGGAACTATAGTCTAGTGATCGAACTGCACACGGAGGCACCTCAAACAAACAAATTTGCGACACATTTATCACGCAAGCCAAGTTACACAAAACAACGAATAGGTACTTACGACAACAAACCGGCTGGATAAATGTGTAGGACGTTGACGGTTTGCGTTTGACCGTGAGTTTCTCTACCAACTGAAACAAGCCGATACATATCCCTCGTTGACCCTCAATAAAAAAAATTAGAAGTAGAACAAAAGGAATTTACATATTTAATCCCCAAAACATACACAAGTATATGTATATCCACTTTTGTAAACAATTTGAATCTCCGAAAGCTAAGTAAGAAATTATAAACAAAATATGCGTTCATAAAAGTTTGCTCAGTTTACTGTCATTGAATCAACAAACATTAGAGAACAATTAATGAGGTACCAGAAAACCTGACATTTTTCAACACACACAAACAAGCAACAAAGCACCATAAAGTTCATTTATCGAGAGAACATAAAACAAGCATGTGAATAGATTGTGGTATAGATGAATTAACTTTCAGGCAGCAACTATAAACCTGGAACCAAGTGTTGAATAGTTTGACTCTCACAGTGGTTTATGCAATTACCATGTCTAAACGTCATACATAATGAGGATCCGAACAAACTGGGGTAATCTTGGGCGTTCGAACCACAGACCACTAGTATCTCGAGTCTTCAAAGATTATTTATTTCTTCACTCACATAAAAGTTGCTTTATGATGTTTTGTGATTAAAATAGTAAACAGAGGTAGATTTTTGAATGATACACCATAAGACTTATGTTATTAGAAGTGGCTTGTGAATGGCAAATTGCAACAACCTAGAATGATGCACCTTGGGTGTTTACAGATTTGTCCCAGTATCACATAAATAGAAAGTGACTTGTCTACCACTATTTTGTCTACTAACAGATGTAACAAATTTCATACCTAATTCAAAGGACAAATGAAAACTTAGATTTATATTTTACACGTTTAATTTATTAATTTGATTGAGAAACTGACAAATCATTGAATTTAACCATTTTGTAAGTATTGCATTTTTTGGCTGAAGCATGCACAAGACACTCATAGCTTACCACTTTTCTGTAAACGCTCAAACAGCCTTCGGTGCCTGTACATTTTAACAGACAACTTCCCCTGGTTACATTGTCCAGCTCAAAGACCTTTCTGTCGATCAAATCTCCATATACTTCGAACCGGACGTTGGCCCACTTGAACAGTTTAGTCGGACATTTGACAGGAAGTGGATAAGTTAAAACCAAATACCTGACGCACTTTTTAACTTCACTCGGTTCAGCTATTAAAACCAACACTAGAAAGCAATATGCTTTTGCAATCAGAAAACTCATATTTCAGTCACAAAATTTGCGTCCACTACCTGTATTTATACTGGGTTTAATATACTCACAGGATTGTTAACAAGCCATTGGTCGGATTAATACATAATGCTAAAATCATGCGCTCCACTAATTGGCCGTGACAATCGAAAAGACAACTATACAACTCATGTGGGTTAGTTGAACTCTAGTAGGCTTTTGTGACGGACAGCAAAGTATATATTATCTTGTTCATTACTTTTTGTTATTTCCCACTAAAGTAATCTCCGCTGTAATAAATCGTAAACACGGGACAAAATACATAAAAGATTAAAATGTAAAAAGATAGAGTTTTTGAGTATCCAAACCATAGTAAAAATGCACACTAAAGCCCCCGAAAACAGGGGCTCGCTCCTCAACAAGACAAATTTTATACCAACCAGAGTGAAGTTCATAGAAAC
>JTDE01000429.1:73545-86514 GCA_014338405.1 Paragonimus skrjabini miyazakii | reverse complement strand
ACTTTCGCATTTCACAACATGTTCCATTCTCAGTTCACCTTTATTTGACTTTGGCCATCCCTAATTTCGTTTATTTTTCCTTTGACATTGGTGTATGGACAGAATGTGAGCGCGTGTTAAACAAAGTAAGAACACGCAATGCTAAACACTAAATTTAGACCCTATTAGACTGCATGTTCTCTTATTTCTATGAGGGGTAAACGCGTTTAAACTAGAGGTAAATTTTAGAATTACCCCAGAATTCGTTTGCTTAGAAGTCAGATTTATGATAATTGTATGTAACACTGACTTGGTACCAATTTAACTTTTTCCTTATAAGATACATCTAACTTTCTACTAATTCAAACAGTTTCGTTCAAACTTTGGAACATAAATAATTGTCATACTGCAAATTTATCAGCTCAGTTGATGTGGCGGAAAAGTAAATGTTGTCAACTACTCATAGTTAACTTTCGCAGGGTAAGTCTGATAAATACCGCCCAAAACTTCTCTTCGGTCTAGTCCAAAACTCGCCTAAATTAGCTGATCTTTCGTTAGAGGCTTAAGGCTGAAATCAGTGGTTCCACCAAGGTCACATTGCGATGTCTGAGTTTTTTCATCTAAATAACCATACGCTTTGTTAAATCTATCGGATCCGGTTTACGTTTACAATTGAATTACGCACAATCCATGAAAGTATGATAGAAGGGAAGATTCTAAGATTCCCAAAAACATCAAATTGGTGATCAAAGGAATTTAAGTTTCAGACTTGACTCAATTGCGAAATGTCAGGACTCCGACTGGATTCGAACCAGCGACAGAAACACCGTGTTCATACACGGCAAGCGCTCTACCAGCTGAGCTACGAAGCCACGCCAGGAGCTCGGAAATTTCACATTTGGACTCGGTCACCCATCCGTCCCACTGTCTCATATGGAATCCACCAAATGATCCAGCCGACTGACTGCCACAACAGGATTTCCTGACCACTTCACGTTGGAATCCATCAACACCATTGTTGAGCATAGAAAGTGTATTACCAATAAGTAGTTTGGTAGATTTATGACTTTATTAGTAATATGATTTCTATGCTCAACAGGGTGTTGGTGGATTCCAGAGTGAACTGTTCGAGAAATCCTGCTTGGGCAGTCAGTCGGATGGATAATTTGGTGGATTTAATATGACACAGTGTGACGGGTGGGTAACCGAGTCAAAATGTGAAAGTTCCGTGGTCGTAGCCCGGTTTCGTAGCTCAGCTGGTAGAGCGCTTGCCGCGTTGAGACATGTTGTTTCTGTTGCTGGGTCGAATCCAGCCACAGGCCCTGACTTTACACAATTGGGTCTCATCTAAAATTATATGTCTACCAAACTACTTATTAGTAATAGAACTTCAGTTAATACGGCGCTGAAGAAAACGTAAAACAAAAGTTAACCTTTTCTCACCACAACTGTGCTTCAACAGGTTATCCAAGAAAACGCAAACGAAACAACCAAATTTGCAAATATATGAAACGTTTCCACAGAATGGACAAAGAGGAGTTCAGTAAACCTGGTGAATCAAGATGGGGGTGAAACAGATCACATTCATCTGGTTCAAGAGGAATTCATGAGGTACGCACAGTTATGGCCAAGAAAACACTCAAAGATACATGTCAAACGTTTTAGCTAACCCACCTTGTATGTGTGACATAACGGAAGCACATATGTTTAGAACAGAACGAGATACGTCTCCTCAACATAAAGTCAAACTTTTCGCTCAATTTATCTTTATACAGAACAAAATAGGAAAAACGCAGCAAGCAGGTCAACATATAACGCATTTCATGCTTTGATAGTCGGTGAACAAATCCCTCTACGTTAGGTGTCACAAGTTCCGATTCTGAATAACCACTGAACAACTGATGTTGTAAAATATCATCAAAACTCTAAACAAAGTCATGCTACCAGTCAGTCTACTGCTGACATCTGAGGGCTCAAGCGACTGGCTGATTGGTCTTACTTATTTGAAGTTCATAACAGAAAGCGGATAACGACACTACCAATTACGTGAACAAAAGTATTATTTCTATAGAAATTCAAGACAAATCATGTTATTCTGATGAATTGTCATAGTAACCAAACAACACGCATAGGCTGCAGTAAATCCATTTCATAGAAATTATTGCATACCTTATTGTCAACAAGTAAAAAAGAGAAAACCGACTCACGTCCTAACTGTCTAATGAAAATCGGTCTATGAATAACGAAGAAAACATATATCAAATGTCCGAACGAGTTATGCTATAGTTCTACGAGTGCATATTACAGACCGCTCGTATATCAATATGAGAAACCAAACGAAATGTCACAGAAGGCCAAATTTCAGAGTTCACAAGCATTTTCACTACCATGGCAACGATAACAATACAAATAGTTGCATGACGTCACAGCCGCGCATAGAACCAATAAGTCTGCATCATCCATCGCACATCATATTCTAATGACGCAAAATCAGTTTGACCCTACAACGGAATTTTACGTTATGCACTCAATGTCACATAAGCGAACGCTGCACTATACTTTAGCTGTTACCATTCGAAGTTTCAAACTCGCTCTGTGTGTATTACTGTTGTTACCATGGTAGTGAAAATGCATGTGAATTCAGATATTTCATTTTCTATGGCAATTCGTTTGCTTCCTCATACTGATATAACATTGGTGGGTAATATGCACTCCTGCAGCTGCAACAAAAGTTGTCGGAACCACAATCGTTTAATGTCAGCCTATTTTTCGCATTATTCCAAACAGTGTGAGCCACTGATATATTACTGTCTATGACGATGATGATGCTCACAAAATATGCCCGTCCAAATGTTTTAGTTTCAAAGTTCCCAACACCAGAATGCTATTAGACATCCAGATTATTACATGGACTGTAATCTAGATGAGGTGCAAGTATTCACACTGTTACTAATCCCCATAGAAAAAAGCCTAAAATGATGTTGAAAATAAATGAGATATGAAATGTTTTGTCATTTGTTTGCACTACTCATCAGTAGTTTAAAGTTATATCACTTTTTTCAGTAGCATTTAGTGATTCCTCTGCCATTTCACGCAACTTTCTGCACATTTCTTGAACTACAAATGTAATAGATACTTTATAACCGAACCGGATGCTAGTATCCTTTCAAATGAGTACATGAGGTGGTGGTTTTTAATAACCTCCTTCTTGCATACATCAGGTTTTACTGGGTTCAGAGCGAGTTGTCCAGCATTCCTCTTTTTCATTCTCATTGGTCTACCGTCTAGTAATAGGTACAGGTGTTACTCAGCTTCGGTAGGTGGTAAGTTGGATCAAAACATCCTGCTTTTATTTCTGTACTTTTAAGCATCCATCGAACCTTACATAATCACATCCAAACTACCAGCCTATCCCGACATTCTTGCGTATAATAGAATCGGAATTCACATCGACAGGCTCCCCTGGTGTTCACCAAAGAGCACTATTAGGTAACTCACCAACTCAGTGGTTAGTGATGGCAGTATGTCATATGGATAGCTTACGAAATTAGCTATCATTAAAGTTCTAAAGTATCTTTTAGCACCGGTAAGTAGTTGATAAAGACGGTGCTTAACAATTAAATTAAGCGGCGGAAGAGAGATCCCAGTTGAGATAGACGACACAGTTTTACAACGATTGATTAGGACAGACTGTACTGGTGAAGCTTTGCACAAACAAGAGGTTATTTGGATGGCCAAATGAAGGCGGTTGATACTTATTCATATACTATTAAGCGAAAGATCTATAAAAGTCTGCTGCTTGTACATTTATTGTTTTTCGGTAACACATTTTAGGAGTTCGGCAAAAGGCAGAATGATAGGCAGATAAAAATTGCGCAAGACTACTTCTAAAAGCTTACTTTCCTGCAGCGAACAATTCTTATAATGCCCAGGGCTGTTGACCATCAATAACTCAATTTGGCCACTGATCACATTTTCGTACTGCGTTAAGGGCATTTGACATACAACGGTGACTAGATCGGTAGAACCGGATGTGATACAAAACCCGGGTTTCGAAAGTCGACTTAAATCTCCCACTGAAATGATTGTTCTACTGCCTACTAACGAGTCAGCCGAACGCTACCGTGAGGAGACTGCTATATACGTGAATTTCAGTCACAATCACCAATCTGCTGTACAGGGAATGCCTTTCAGTCATTTAAACTAATTCGTAGGTTTGTAAAGGAAACAATTTGTTAAACGCAACAAATGAAAGAATGGTATATCATTTTTTTCGTGAAGAACACGAAAGGTCATACACATCAACCTTTAGATATTTACAGTAAGTTTCAAAGTGGTTCACGAATTGGGTTTTCAAGGGCATTGATGAACCGTTGACACCGTTGAAAATTTACTGTGTTGTCGGAATTGATAAACAAAACAAACCACAAAACTACTACACATCGTTTTCAAGTTGACACATAGGAATAACAATTAAGTATGTAATGTGTCGACTTGCTCCGGTTATTTTGTATGACTACAGAAGTGTACATAACTTCTCGTTAACCATTTTGTGTGGACCGAGTAGAAGATACTCCACCTTACCTAATATTATTTGGCCTGACCAGATTAGAACACAAATGCACATGAACGTTACAAAACTTTACTTGCCTATATGCATAACCACTGTCATCTAGGTGCGCATCAATTACTGACGGCTGTACTGGTACATAAAAACGGTAAACAGACTGAGCCTAGAGAAAGGGAAGTTTAATCAGCTAAACATGAGCATACTATTACATTGGAGATTGGTTGATATGGATGTTTTATCTTGGCAAATTTCTTGCACAAAGCAACTCAGCACTGCTGCTAATTGTTCATTAGAAATACCAATGATTTATTTTTCTATAGTTCAAAATAGGACTTATTATTAAATTCAATCAACAGTGAAGATATATCCACTACATACCTTGATTCAACCTAACTAGAAATAGTAAGACTGACCCTAATTGCGGTGTTATTTATTGACATTTTTACTAACTACAGTGTGTTTCCTCTCTCTCTGTAAGGTCCAGTAAATAAGGTAGCACCAGCATGCAGTTAGCCTAAAGATTCAGTATCAATGGCTGAGCTAGTAGAGGATTGGTGTGGAAAAAATCCAACTAGTTGCAGACTCCGTCTAATGTTAGCCAATAAGAACTACAGTCGTCCTCCTCTGTAGAAGCATCTACACAAATATTAACTCCGTTTCCTTATTCTCCATTAGGTTGTTCAGGAGTCACTTACATAAAGCTGCCTGCCAAAAGTAACGGCCGTCCTTTGCTCGTGAATATAACATTATATTATTCATTCACTCATGCCACGCAAACTGTTTCAGACAAAAAGTGCACCAGAAGTGTTTTCTTCAAGAATATTCCGTTATTCTCCAATGGGCGAATGTTATTTAATCTATTATCCTCATTACTTTGTTCTGTAATGTCTTCGATTTGACAGTGAAGTTGTTTGCTCCATGCATAATTCAATCAACAAGTTGACTAGAAACCCCGGGTTCCATTGATGTTTGTTTATAACCAATCAAATATCTGCCTATTCGGATCCGGAGAAATCCAACGATTGCGGAGAGCAGAGTATACTGTGTGTTACAACTGACCTCAGATTGACTGTTCTTTGAAAATATGTTATTGATAACTACAACTGCAGGTCCTCACCTTATAACAATGATATTTTGGTGGTATGGAACGATTAGAAGAAAACCCCACCTAAATTTGGTAAAAAATAGAAACGTAAACCAAATCACTGACGTGTTTCAAGCGCCTTGAGAATTGGAACTCACTGGTCTGTGTTCATCATCTCGGACTGTCGTTTAGTAAAATCGAATCACCCGCTGTATTCTTTAGACTCAATGCCCGCTGACGTTTCCTTACCTCGAGTTTCGACGAAGGAATTGTTTTAAAGGCTAGTTTTGAATGGGTATGGGCTGAAGATGCAACCCAAAAGTCTGGGTGAGACCTTAAGAGGAAAGGTACATAACAGCTGGACAAACAACAGACAAAGTGCATTTGAACGCGGAATGGGAGACAAATCGGTAAAAGCTTCTAATGCATATTTATGCATGCCGTATATTGAGGTATTTTGAAACGGCCTTTTGACAAAAGTGTACACCCAATGGCCTATAGGTGTGAATGATGAGTGCAATAGCGGTTAACTGTAGTGTGATTAACTTTTGCAAATGTCTCGATCAAATTATGATTCGAAACTGTAAGCCCTTTCAACATTAGCCAGTAAGGTTGTACAGTACTTTATAGTGTAAGATAATTTTTACCGCAATATTTTTGCAGTCATACAGTAGACCATCACGCGTCTGCTGTAATTTAAAAGTGACCGCTTGTATGTTTGCCCTTGTTAACTGACAGGGGTTAGATAGTGGATGGTCCTATGTATAAGAACTATCTCCTAACCCATAAAAATGACTTTACGTTGCTAGCCTCTCTAGGAAAAGAACCATGCGACTTTCTTAACCGATTGTACCGAACAATTTCACATAACGCAATGTTTACTTAAGCAAGCGCAGTAAGCCTGTATGTTTGTTTCTACGTTGAGTAGGGAGTTAAGCGATATGCATGTGGGGTTTCTATGTATGGGTTTCCACAAATTTTTCCCAAGAGATTTAAAGTAATTTGTTTAAATGCAAGTGCACAATTTATAAACGGACGTAAAGTACTCAACATGCTTGCAAACTGGGAAGCTTCCTTGTTTTGTAAGCCAAATACTGTCATCAATATATATATGAAAACCATATTGTACATTATATAAATAGGGGCCAAATTCAATGGCTTCACTGGTGAAGTTCAAGAACTAAAATAGAGCAGTAAATTCAATTGGAACTTGTGAATGCTACTAATATCTTGACAATTCTTTCTTGTAAATACTCGCAGATGTTTATCGATCAAGAATTTGGCGTATAATTCTATCAATTCTGCAAGCAAATACTAGCCTTTTTGAGCAAATAATGAACACCTAGCTTTTCCAACCTCGTGCCGAATGGGATGCATTCTCTAGCTTTCCTTGTATTAACGCAATGAATCGCGTGCAATTTCTGTGATCATCATATTAATGGAATGTACTGGAATGTCTTCGCTATGCAAGCACTTGAAACAAACGCTTTAGTATAGTGAACGTGACCTAGGCTCTTGAATCAGTTTCAAGGTTACTCGATAAGTTTAATGAAAGTGATCTAAGTTGCCTGCTTTGTTGCAAGACATTTCAAATCAGATAGAAACTCATAATTTCTTGAATGTTAAGCAAAAATTGGTTGCTGTAATATTTTCTTTACAATGGAATTCGCCATTTCAAACAACTGCAACATAACTTCTATCGTAATCAGAAATTGGACTTCAGGGTTTAGTGCAATAGTTTAGAAAGCACATGGACGATAAAGGGAAAATAATGGGCTATTCGAACTCAACACAGGAGAAGACTGGACATCATGCGGACAGACAATCTTATTAATTCGTGCTTCCAGTATCTAAAATATACACCATAATTGAAACAGCTTTTGATCAAGCAATATTTAGATGCTCACATAGTGAAATGGCAGTATAATGCTTTCCAGGCCAAACGGAGGAATAGATTTCAATTTGAACATCACCCACAATTGATCGCAGCTGTAGCATTCCCATAGACTTTCCAGTCGGACCCTTTCGAACGGCAGAAGCACTAGACTCGAGTTTCGCTCTCATTAGTGCTGGTCAGTAGTGCATATCATCGCCACTGCCGGGACTAGAACCACGGCCACGCTGTTCATGAGGCAACCGTGTTTACCACTGCGCCACTGACCTCACGTTAGGCACGACCAAATTATCACATGTGAACGCTCAACCACTTTCGCTTGTGAGTAATGATCAGGTTACCCAATCGTCTCGAAATGGAGACACAGTAACTGTCCTGTTAACTCCAATCGATAACCCCGCGATTAGGACTTCCTAGACGGGTCAAAATCTCCGATCTCATTAAACCTGCTAAGCGATATTTTAGATTACTGATGAGTAGTCGGGGAATAAATGTCGGTTTAATGAACAAGATTAATTACGTTGTCAAAATAATTAACACGATAGCTGAAAATTAGAAATTCATGAAGAAGACTATTGAAGAACACAAGATATTGGGTGCAAAAATACTACACCTAAAGCACTCTGCTGAATAAAATAGTAGGAGATAAGTGACACGGCCACTGTCGAACACAGCCGCCCCACTGCAATAATTGCCCCTAGGTTGTACGGTCTACCCAAAGTACACAAAACGTTTTACTCATGAGACCCATTTTAGATATATGCAACTCACCCTAACAAGTTCTGGCCAAATGGCTCGCCGGTTTGCTCGAACCTGTCAGGTTGGACCTAACAAAGCACAGTCTCCGGGATACGTTTCATTTTACTGATATAGTTAAAGACAAATCAATACAGAGAAAGAACCCTCTCACTCGATGTTGCTTAGCTGTTCACAAACGTGCCTTCACAAGAGAAAACTGGCTACCTATCCGATGGTTTCGAGTACATAAATAAACAGAGGAGCATCCCAAAGGATTGACTGGTAAAATTGATTATGTTTGCCACTAGTAACGTTCAGTTTCTATTTAATAATGCAGCCTACTGACAGAGAGATGGAATGATAGTGGCCTCGCTTTTGGGTTCCATAGTAGCTGACGTTTTCAAGAACGAACTGGAGACTAACCAACTAAGAGCAGTCATGAAGCATTTTTCATTTTATAAACTTTGTGTCGATGATGGTTTTTACCTCATCACTAAGGAATTTAAAATGACCAACGTTATGGCAGCTTTTCGCTCAGCCCACAACAGTACTAGATTCATCGAGGCGTCCGATACCAATTACCAAATAAGATTTTGACATGCTGGCGTATTAAGAAGAGAAGATGGTTCAGTCCAACAAAAAGTGCACTAGAAACAAACTTAGAGTGGTCGGTATATTCAGTTGAACAGTTTCGTTCGGTTAAATCGAGAGCGGAATCGTAAGGGATGTCTGACGGGTAGGGCGTTAAACACCTGCAACCCTGACAGTTTGCAAGCCGAACTAGATTTTCTACAAAGTGTTTGCGAAGAATGGCTACCCAGTGCGTTTTAATCAGAAGACGATGAGAGCAGGAGAGTTGAAACCTAAATTAACCTTCCTTTCGAGGAAGACCCTGTGGGCGATGATATAGCAAGATGGTCTAAAAACTCAATCGAAACAACCTATCTTGCCGCTGAATTGTGCATAAATTTTCGTTCAACACTCGTTATCATCTCACAACACAGAGACAAACCCCCACGTTATACAACCAACTGTTGTGTGTACTCACCTATTTGCTCGTATCAAGCATCATGCACTGGCCGTACAACAAGGCGAGTGTTTGATAGACAGCGTGAACATCATCTCGCAATGCTGGACAGCGGTGTAACTAAAATGGTATCAAGCGCGACTACTGTTCATCTGACCGACGGTAGTCTTCCTTTCAGTAAGTAAGCTGACATTCAGACAGTGTCTACCGAGTACCAAGAGACTGATCAATAATGGTGAGATTCCAAAACTTTACCGTTGCCGATGTTATTAAGGTCTGACTCCATAACCCTGACCTCTACGCTTAGAAGAAGAACATGCCGAAACAACCTCCCACAACCAACAGTCAATTAAATTCACAAATTAGAATGATGGTTGCCCAACTGCTAATGTGCATGCAGTCCAAAACCCCTATTAACACTTTCTTTATTCGCCCGGATTGATGTTTTCATACTTGTTATGGTGTGATTAGCCTGATAGTCAAACACGAAACAAGTCTTGTCAGCTACTTTGTCGTTCCCACGACTTCAATGAATATTTTCGAACGGATCATGTTATTCAAACTGTGAACGATTCTTAGGCGGAATTTCGGTACGAAAACAACGGGCAGCAGGTTCAGCTTTCGATTTTGACAACTACTGACTCACAGGGATAGAATAAAGTATCGCTCAGCAACCGTTCATACTAGGTAATACATCAAATTTTGGCTTGTCATGCAACAAAAATAGCTTAATTAATATCAGTTGAAACTGCTTACAATGTATAGGATCGTTCGTATTCAGACTGATTTGCAGCCAGTCTCTTTCAGCAGTAACAACAGACTTCAGATTCATTCCTGTTTGAGCCTGTCAGAAGTGGACATTTTCGCTATGACCAAGAAATGACTTCTGGCCTCGATTTCATAGGGTGAGTGTATCGTCTCCTGTGCCGTTGCCCTCACGGTTGACGCTAAGGGATTATCATTTCTAAAAGCTCAGGACAGTCGCAAGTATGTGTGTTCTGATAAAGTTTAATAATCAGATAAACTCGCACTTTTCGTATTCTTTCAAAATCGACTGGATGAACAGTCTAGCTGAGTGTTAATAAATATGTGTTCTTCAAGTTATGTCGACGCATTCATCCATCACATGCCAATACTAGCCCAATTGTAAATCCAAATTTGATGAAGACGCAAAATCAGAATGTTGGTTGAGGTCGTTAACCTCTATTCTGCATCAGCAATCACCAGTGAATTAATGCTCGTTTTCAAGGTCAGTGGTTTCGTATTGTTCTGTAAACCGTTATCTCCTTCATCAATGTATGTCCCTATAGATGTCGCTCATGCAGACAAGTCCTACTTAAATTCTTCCATGAAAGTGTCAACGAAGTTAGCTGACTCCCCTTAAATGGTTGTTTTAAAACAACTACATTTGGATTATTCTGAGGTGAAAGAACTAGAGGTGGGAATTCGAACATTTACTCACACAGGTAGCTGAGTTATGACCTTTGGTTGTGTTGCATCTTTGACCACTGTTCTACACTGCTGTCGTGAATTAGTCGGAATTTGTCCACTTGCCTCAGAACTGACTACGTAGATCTGTCATAACTTTGAGTCATTTAACCGCGAAAACCAAACAGTGCCCTTGCACAAAGTATTTCACATTGTATTGTTAATCTTTTCCAAATTTCTGATGGCTAACGGTGTTGCTTCAGTCACCATGTACTTGTTCTTTACTGTTGATCGAACATTTTGGAAGTGTTGATAAATAGTCTGAAAGTTTGCATTCCTTTGATTGCATTTATATGGATAATATGACTTCAAATCTTTTTAAAAAGCAGTCAGATTAAGCTCTGATTCACTGTAGTTCACTTTGGTTTACGAGCGTCGGATCCAAACGTTACACCAACTGCTGCTACGTGAATGCGCACATGACTCATAACAGTTTTATCCAATACTAGCAGGCCAAGTGCAAAGTTGTTCTTAGTGATCGTGACTCCCAAATCTGGTTGCCCAATGAAATTTTGAATTTGGGTAATCGACCTGAAAACGTTGAGTCAAGCAATAGCAGTTAATGAGGTGTGCTTTCATTGTGTAGGCCATTTAAGTGGTTTTATGTTGCGTTTGCAGCATACTGCATAAATTCGTCATCACGACATGGCCGGGTGATACTTCACTATGCAGTGACTTGTTTGTACTTCAAAGGCTAAGATGTACGGCGAACCCGGGTCATGTGACATAATCTCTTCACTCAGTTGTGTCCACCCTCGGCTGGAATGCACTCCACAATTACCTATCTAACGATCGTAATAATACAAACTGTTACTATTAGTGTTTGAGAATCCTAATCACTGGGTACTGAGTATATCATCGTTACAAATATCATGTGAACGACTGTACTTCTGAAATCTATAGAAGTGAGCACAGCTCAGCGGAACCACCTGAGATTCTCATGATAGAATATGAGGGCCTGTGTTTCAGATTTTAAGTTAAAGTAAATTGTTTCAGTAAAAATTCTCATCAATTCCGTATGCGATACAATAACAATCACAAGGCACTCATTTGTGAAACCTACTGAACCGAGTATCTTCGATTAGACCACGTACAAAATCATAGTAGTAATCTCAGTAGAAAGGTAGATGGTGTCTTTTATGTAAACGTTCTGTACACTTTTCCCGGTATTATACCTCCAACTGTATCTCAAATTAAGTAGTCTGATCTATTCAAATATTTTAATGTGTGTAGGAGCCAAACGAAATTAGTGGATGATCAAGCATAAAATCTACTTTTGGTTATTAGCCACAGATCTATAATAAAATGCATTGAAAGATCAAATCTTATAGCAACTAACTTGCATTATTCAATGTGAACTGGTGAGTAATTGGGTGTCCCAAATGGTCCCGAAGTCGCAAAGCGTCTGACCGGATCATAGTGTGAGTGTACAGAGTGAACATTTTTTTCTGAGTACACAATTATGGTTTACGTAATTGGAGTTCACCGGGCTCTAATTTGGCCTGATCGAAGCCTTTACCATCCTAGATAGATAACAAGAAAACTGTAAATCGGTTGAAAACTCAGCCAGTATGGATCACAACGCAATAAATCAAAAATTGCAATCAAACTGCACTGAAAGTGAATTTTTCTCTCTGGTTAACAAAGTGGGATTGCGTACAGATACCTTTTAAAGAAGTAGCTTTTCTTCCACGATCAAAATGACTTGCCTGGAACATAAACATAGAAACAAGTGAATGTGACTGAGAGTTCACATAAGGTATAACAGTCCTGCCAAATATGGGGTCATTCGCGCAATGATGAACACGGTTGCCACGTGAAAACGTGGCCACAGTTCTGTTCCCTGTCGTGGCTAAGACGTGCACTACTGACAAGATCCAACGATAGCGAAATCTCAAGCTAGCGCTTCTTTTCAAAACGGGTTGATTGAAAAGCAAATGGGAAGGTGTTTGCTGCCCTTATATACTAGGAATGTTTAACTTGTAGCAAACAAGAAAGGTGAACACAAAACTGAATTCCTAGGTTAAGCACCATACTAGTGAGTTGTACAAATAAACTGGCGTTGGATCTGTTGAAGTTCGTCTTGTATGTTTGATGTCTTATGTTTGGTATGATACAGATTGACGAATATGTTGAGGTATGCTTGGTTTGTTTATATAAGTTGGTCCCAGTTATGCCTTTGTTTGTCT
>JTDE01000429.1:59301-71805 GCA_014338405.1 Paragonimus skrjabini miyazakii | reverse complement strand
GCAGATTTGCGATCTCAAAAACGTAATAGCACCGTTGACCGAAACGTTGTTCTTGCAACTTAATATCACACATTGCATTCGCTTCAAGTGGCTTTCCTCAAGGTTGCCGTGACACAACTCGCATTACAGTTAAATTACCGTTTAGATAGTCAATCATAAAGAGAAAACATTTTATTCGGATTGTTTTACTTTGCGGTGTTGCAGAATTGTCACAGCCATTTTGAATAACCAAACTCAATCTGTTTCCTTGTTTAGCGGAACATCATTTCTAAGTCCTGATACAAATACTGCCGTTCACGGTGCTGTGTACTTTCCAATTATTTCCATCTTTGTGGTCGATAACTGAATGAGCCAAAGAAAAATCCCATATTTAATTTTGTTGATAACAGGGCTTTTATTTTTGTATATACTCAAATAACAATATAAGCAATATATTTAAATAATCCGTAGTTAATGATGAGTAGTAGGAGATTTTGGTTTTCGTATAAATTGAACATCACCCACAATTGATCGTAACTGTCTCCTTCCCATAGGCTTTTCCGCCGTCCCCTTTCGAAAAGATTCGAGTTCCACTTTCATTAGAGCTCGTCAGTAGTGCATATCTTTGCCACTGCCGGCGTAGTGGTAAACACGATTGCCTCATGAACAGCGTTGCTGGAGTTCCAGTCCCAACTTCTTTTCGAAAGGGGTCGATTGGCAAGTCTATGGGAATGCGACAGCTGCGATCAATTGTGGGTGATGTTCGATCTATATGATAATCCGTAGTTCGTCTGAGAACAGGAAAATGAAAGTTTATAACAATTTTTAATTAGAAAATCCGGTATTAGCCTACTTGTGAATGGATGTCCATATAAAAAAAATTATCAACCAGTCTGCTCGCTTCACTGCCAACCACCTTGTGCCGCTCTTCGCATTAATCTGGACAAACCACTTCACGTCAATCAAATCTACTTTCAAAGTTCATCGCTTTGTAAATCTGGGGGTTGAAGTGAATCGGGCGGCGCGCACTAACCTGATCATCGATGAAGGTGGGGTAGATAGTTCTGAGGCAGATTGATCTACGAGTGCTCACGTCACAATCAAGTATCAACCGAATAAACATTTTACGGAAGTGATAATAAAACCTGGCCTACTACCATCAAGAGGAAACTACGGATTGTTAACCAACACGTATGGCGAAAACGTTTACTAATCTATATTTTTGACAATGCTATTTTAGTAACTCCACGTTCTTACAGATAGCGCAGTATGAATGATGTCAAACAAGTTGGGAGTTACGTTTAGCTTGGTTTTAATAGATGGAATGAGAAGAATACATTGTTAAGGGAACGCTTCAATACTCAGCGTTTCATCAACTTTGGATGGTCTAATTGAGAAAGATAACCCGAGTTGTTTGGTACGTTCAGTATTACAACTACCATGGTGGTCTTTAACAAAGTTATTTTCAATCAGCACGCCAATGTACCAGTTAAGAATCTCACGATAATTTTCCTGTTCCTAGCTAAAACAACACTCTCATGTGTGACTAGTGACATCATAACAAAGATTGATTATTCCAGTCAACGAGCAATTCATTTAGCAGGTGTGGATAAGGTTGAATTGGTTTTCCACTATATTCATTCGAGACTTCTGCAACATATGCACAGAATTTTAATGTTGACATTTATTGACCAGTTAATCTTGTACGATTTCGGTGCATAGGGCGAAGGACAAGTTCAAGAAAGAGCGGTTGTCACTATAACATTCGCAGACAGGTCACGATAAGGAACTGGAGAAAACTCTTGTCTACATTTTCAGCGAAGACTAAAATTTTGACAAAAATTTCCTTAATAAATAACGACTGGTGTACACTAAGTTCATCGAACGCTAGGGAGATTTGCCTTTCACCCTGAAAAAATTTATTAGTAGATGTGCGCATCGGAAAAACACAGGGGCAGTGTGCTAGCAACGTTGGTTCTCTTAATAAAGCTAACGTAACCCGGCTCATCATGTAACCTAGTCTCATTTTATTATTCGTGTATATGAGCAAGCGTTGATTATTGCTACTCTGTTGTTCATAACTGAACTTTGGTTTGTATGAAGATATGAAGCCCAATTTACTTTGATGTTGAGGGCACCCGGAGTTACTGATCGCGTCGGTGTCAAAACGTTGGAGTGGGTTTCCCTGAAACGCATTGGAGTACGTAGATTTAAGATTTATATAGAACGATGCTTTATTCGAGAAAATATTGTGAGGTAAACGGGTGAACTGCGAAATGAAAACATGGAATGCCGTTGAAAGTTACTAATTTTGCTATTTAATGTAAAGTGCTCGCCCTTAGTCTTTTTATCTACATTCACTAAATTTTATTAGGATAAGCAATAAATAATAGCTGGTACATTCAATTTGTAAGGATGAAACAAAGAACAGTATTATATTTGTTGAAGTTCGTCTCGTACGTTTGATGACTTATGTTTGATGTGGAACAAAGAATTTGTTGAGGTATGCTTGGTTTGCTTATAGAAGTCGATTCCAGTTATACCTTTGTTTGTCTTTGGTGTGTACAGGAAACAATTATGGTGAAATTCTTACCATAACTGCACAAAAATATCTGTTTTCTTCCTTTCATAACTATTATTGTTTATTCATTAAAACTCTCTTTCTTGGTATTGGTTGATACGCTCTCACCTTCACCTGCACCCGATTGTTCTGAGGAGCTAAATTCCCGTTGACTGATGATGATTTGCAGACTCGTGTTTGGTCGTTCCATTTTGGCCGTCTCTTCTGATCGATAACTTATGTATCCGGTTAATTTACATTACAGGTGTGACAACACTTTTATTGTGATGTCAACGGTAACGTATACATTTAAGTTATTTCGATCGACTTTTCTGACATTTTTTGGACTTGTAAGATAATCTCGCTAACCCGACTGTTTGATTATTGATATCGTCGACTACGCGTTTAGTGAGTGAATTATCCTAAATCGCTGGCAGCGATTTAACAACCAGGCTGAATCTGAACGAGACAGTCGTTTGTTCCATACAGCACGTCTTTACAACAAAATCATTTTGTTAGCAAGTCACCAGTTAACTTGATCTTTCATCATGTAAATTTATTGCTTTAATAATCCTTCCATTTTTCAGAGGCCTGATAACTTATTCCGGGATTCCCAAGGTCATCAGCCTATGTGTCACGAGAACCATTCTATGCAGCCATCTTTTGTATGAAGTTCAGTTACGAACAAACTATCCCGGTTTATCATGCTGTTCTTTAGAATTGCTTGACCTAATTTGTCGAAACATAGCATTAGATTTTGATAACTTTATTGCTTAACAAGATTTTCGGATCAGAATGTAAGCTGTAAGGTTAGTTTATTGAGTAGCTCAACACACGTACTACATTTCAACAGTATAACCATAGTTGACACTTGTTAGCACATGATAATAATATAGAGACGGTGTCGTTGATGATGTCAAATTTTTGCATGAAAACTATCGTTTCATGCCAGGTTGCTCAACTTTTTTCTTCAATGCCTTACTAAATTCTTTCCCTTGACAACTTAGAAGTTGTGCTTAGAAGTTGTTGTGTTCTAGTTAGCTGCTGGGCTAAAGCCGCTAAACGGTTAACTGTGTTTAATCTTATAGCTGTTAACCACAGCTATTAAAAGATCTGACATCATAATTATTTCAGGAAATTATGGCGACGAATGTCAATTTATTTCCTATAGAAAGCCATTTTTTCCTTTTTATTCACAACATACAAAAAGTGACAATGTCTACGGAAGTAATTATTTGGTACACAAATCAAAATGACACCACTGGAGCCGTATGTGGTATTGATCAGTATCCAGGGTATCATAGTAATGAGATGTTTGTTTACTAATTAGTTGTATTTACAGGTGATGAATTGTTTCTTACTTATGTTATCAGCTCTGAAGAGTGTGATGGTTTCTGTCTGCTTTAGAAGCAAAACTTTAGTTACTACTTGTTAGCTGGCAAGGTTCTAGGTACTGTTTTTTGCGTATGATATTGAGAGTAAATCGAAGGCCATAATGGTAACATTTTAAGATTAAACGCATCTTGCAATAAAGATGAAATTTTCAGTGTGTATCTCTCAGGGATTCCTTCCGAATTCTACTTTCGGTATGAAGGACTAACTTAATTTAGTGGCACTTTACGACCTGCTAAAATGCTTTGAGGATTCCACGGAGTTCAACCGATTTCAATGGCTTTGCTGCACTGTTCGTTTTTGGTAATAGCCTATTATTCCGCTCGTCCATGTGTTTTCCCAGTTCAGGATCTGAAGCCTTGATGAGAGTTCATTGAAGTCCTTTTGATTTGGCTCAAGGATTGTCTACTTTTGCTCTGGAAACTTTAAGCATATGCCACACTGATCCAAAAACAAATTGATTAAACCTGTCTCTAGCCTCCTTGTACTGAACTTCATAGGCTTGTTGAGGGAGCATTTTAGTTGTGTTATGTCTGTGCAAATACCATGTGTTTAACTATGGTGCTTTTAGACGCCAAAGCCATATCTGATGCGCTTGCTCATAACGCTCTCTGAAGCTGTGTTTTTGCAGAGGAGTCAAGAAGCAGCGGTTGAATCTGCTGATTCACTCTGTGAATAAGTCGAAATTGTACGTGTAATTATCATCAATTCATACGACAAAACGTTGTGTCTCAGAGAACTCTGATCTTCTCGTTGTTGCTCATGTCTATTACGGAAAACATTCAATACCGTCTGCGGGATGAGTTCTCGAAGTTTCAGGTTAACGTCGCCGTGAATAAAACCAAGCTGTCTACTACTGCAGCTAAGTTTCAAGTGGTGCTGTTGATGACGCAGTTGGAATTTTAACATTGACTACCTTGTGAAAGGAATAACGATTCAGTTTGGTCTCTTAAACCGTAGTTACAGGTGCAGTTGGACGAGTAACAAGAGAGGGCTTCAAAACCACGATGTTAACCAGCAGTCTACTAGACTGGTTACCTGCTATGGGCGGCTGTAACTCACACTGACAGTATATTACTACACAGACGGTTAACGAGCAGTCAACGGACTTTTCCACTGCGATTCTGGTTTAGCACACAACTGTCTGTTTCTGTCAATCGACTCCCAGTTAAGTCTACAGTGGTAGGAAGCAAAATGGTGCGTAGCTCACATAAAATTAGTGGAAGAGCGCTGCTGAAGATAATCATCGATAACTTTTGAGACCTAAAATGTATGGCTCACGCGAACTTGGCCAAGATACACGAGTATACAGTGATACATACTTACAAACACATAAAAACAGAACATCTGAATAACGTTCTCCCGTATACCTCATAGTCTTCCTGCAGTAAAACGGAAGAACCAGCTTCCTAGCTTCAGCAACTATGTTTTCAGGAATAGCATTTGCATCTCTTGTCTGTTCAAAGCCATCGTTTGACCCTTTTGGAGCATTTCATGGTACTCACATCTTTCCTACTCACTTCAAGTCCCTTCGATACAGTTGAGTGTAGCACAGTAACGTCAGTGTTGTGGCAACTTTTACTCACGTAATCAGGCTCTAGACAACTTTTCTGCTGCTGGAGAGTATGGCGCATTGTCACTATCTCAAAACTAACTTCTAACATAACAACAAAGAAGATACGCTTGAACAGTCGAATCCTTTCTGTGTAATTTTCATCCACGTCATTGAGCCAATCAGTATGGATTAATTGCACGACAATCTGTTAGTCAAGCCCCCACTTAAAGTGTACAAATTAAACTGTATGACTCCGTCGTTCTGAATGAAAAGCGCACCAAAGTTTCAAGGTAGACGACTGAGGTATTCACACTTTCACGGATTTCGATATGGACAGTTCGGTTAAGACTGTTGAACGTCTTAAGTGGGTGACACAACCTTGATATAATAAGTAACAAAACGAGTATTGATTGCACAAGGTTCTGTCATCTATAGCATTAAACGGACATCGAGTTATCGGTCAGAACACCTGTATGATCCATTTTATTCTATGGTTTTGATGAGCATCCATCTTACAGCAAGGATATCAAAAACCTATGATCTTTGACATCTTTTTTAACGAAATAGTGTCAGGTTAGATGTTCGTGGAAGTAGGACTGCGACTGCTGGCCGCCAGATGGTTACAAAGATTTTAGGCACTTGATCATTTGGCACAATGAAAAAAATTATATTTTCTGTGGTGAGTGGAAGACGTTTTCCCTTATCCAGCTGACTGACCATCTAGCGGGGTTGTGTTAACCGAGGTCACCTGACGTTCAGTTACAGGGGTATATGGTTCAACAATAAAACGTTTACGCACTAAGAAGACTTGACTGTTCTGTTGGATAGAGTCCATATATACTGTCTTTCATGGTGCAACGTTTGTGCTCACCCAAATGGCTGACCGGAAATTTCATCTACCATCAGTGACATAAATACACACATTCAACTATCAACTTTTACGAATGTTCTTACTCCCCCCCGTTTGATTCATTTTATCGTTTTTAGAGCACTCCTTTGGTATACACCTCATCATTTCCGCAGCATAAATTATCTCCAGCCATGGTACCGTCAGCTGGGATCTACAGCACCCTGCAAAAGCAAACGTATAAATATGAAACATACACAGGTAACAAGCAGTCGCCTCTCATTTCAACAATGCTGCTGCGTTTACTGCCCCTGAATGTATGTAGAAAATTCGGTGGTTGGTCAAGGTTAAATCAAATCCCTGCCAGAGAAAATAATGACAGTTAGAGAACGCGTGGTCCCAAATTCTAAGCGTACGCCGGGACAGTTTCTGAGCCGAGCAGGGTACCATAATCGTTTCTTCAAAAATTTTCGCTCGATTACGTCACCACTGTACGAACCCTTTCGAAAGGACAAGAAATCTTAATGGACTCACAAAGCCTAGGAAGCGTTCACCCGAGCAAGACAAAAAAAGAACAAGCGACAACTGACGCCAGAACCTTCGAATACAAAAGAAACGTTCATCGTAGTCGTAGATGCGGCATTGAGGCGGTACTCAAACAGAAGGAAGGTGTAGTCGAATATGCTATCAGAGTTCTGACGCCAACAGAGTAGGAGTAATTAACTACTGGGAAGAATTGTTTGGCAATCGTTTGGACGGTAGACAAGTAGGGAATGTACATATTGGGTCAATAGTTCCATGTGGAGATGGATCATAAACATCTAGAATGAATCAGGTGTGTGAGGGACCCAAGAGGCAAACTAGTTCAATGGGCATTGTGTTCGTCGAGATATGATTTTACGATCAATCTTGTGGCTGGTTCTGGCAAATCATTTTGCTGATTTTTCTACTCGACTGCAAGTAGACTAGGAATTTCCAAAAGTGACTTTTCAAGTCAAGAGTTTATGAATGAAGCCGAACTCACGAACGCAGTGTGTCTACACCGTCAAGACATTGTCCTTCATGGTCTGGTTGACGTTCAGGCAAGAGACATGAGGATCCCAATAAATACAAAGGATGGAAATCTGAAGATAAGCGCTCCCATGTGGAGAAGAGTTGGTCTAAACCATGCGGTGGTATTACCATGTCAGCGTGACATTGACAACGTTGATAGCAAACTACCATGAAATGATACACATCGCATGCACCAGTACGTACGATCTACTGCTACAAAGTACATACTGGCTTAATTTGGAAGAGAATGTGACGGCTTCCCTACTTACATGTCAGCCGTGTCAGTTACTGAAAGACGACAGTTAGGGGAGCCCAGCAGCCCTTACGGCCAATATCTGTCTCCGAAATTGGTGAACTCTGGCTGGTGGATCTTATGGCCCCACTCCCATTGAGCGCTCATGGTAGCCAGTATGTTGTGGTCATGATGGTACATTTTATCTAATGAATCGAAGCTACTGGAGTTTCGGACCAAAAGGTGTCAAGAAAATTTTTGTCTAAATGGAAAGGTCTGTATTTGGTAACTTCCAGACAGGGTCCAATATACACGCTCAAGCGGGACGGCGAGATAAAAACGAGTGCATGTCAGTGACTTGGCAAAGTCGTATGATATGCCGGCGCAGAGAACCAGGCGGTTGACGGGCCGGGAAACAATATCGAGTCAGTTGGACAGAATTCTTCATCAGGTGCCAAGGTGTCAACTCACCTCAGAAGGAGGTGTTGCATAAAATGCAGCTTTGTTTCTGAGTAGTAGATCAGGAATCGTACTCGCAAGAATCAACGATAGGTCCTATTGCCATGAAGACCAGGGACTAGAAGCGACTACTGGAAAAGTGTATGTGCAATATGCGTGACGTGCCAATAGAAAGAATGTGGCTGCACTACTGCCAATGAATGTGAATACACGGCAGCCGTGAAAATTGTTTTTGCATTCGTCGTTATAGATTTTCACATATCGGTAATGGATATGTTGTAATAAACAACTTCCGTAATTTGTAAAACATTGGCTTCGTCGATGGGACGGCATAATCCAGTGAACAAATCAAAACTTACGGGTGTCTTCGGTCTTCATAACACTGGTAGTGAAATCTGCTGGGACCGTAAACATAAACCGGTTCAAGCTTGTTTTGTGTGTTCGAAAACAACTGGTTTTTAACCCTAGGCTGTCATAGACTTACTTCCGGTGAATATCATTCAATTCACCTTTATTCATTTTCTACTCTTCTCTAGTTGCACAGATATCTAATTGAAACTTACTAAGACGTTAGCTATTAGTTACTCGAAAGATGATACTAGTTGGTCAAACTAACCAAGCCAGGGTATGAGAATAATGTGGCCATCAAACAAAGTGTGTTATTTTGTTCAAAGAATTTGTCATGCTAACGGATGATAATACAAAGGAACTGAAATTGAAATGGTGGTTTGCACACTATGACCGAGAACGCAAACTACGCGTGGTTACCCCCACTCAGTAAAAAACATATGTGAGCATATGTATAAGGTTTTACAACAAAGCGTTCGGAAATTATGCTTGTTGGTTGAACATGGCAACTAATACATATATATGTTCGCCAGAATACTAAATGTACCAGTATTCGCCTGCTACCCTTTGATTATCATTATTGTTGACAATAAAACCATTAAATACGGTATTCTGAACAAGAGAGCCATTGAGTCTAATTAGATAAATTCTGATAGTCTTCGTCATTACGTGCTACACATTCCTGGGTCCTCGACCATGCCAACACAATGAGATGAAACGAGGCATCGGTTTTACGTTACATGTTTGCCAAACATAGTTCGAATTTGTCAAAAGCTTCCTAGATGTTGTCCATCAAATCAGGCGGACTCGTTGTCTGAATCAACAAATTCCATAATGATGGCCATGTTATTTACCAAGATGGTCGGATTATCGTTAAAACCATCTGACTCTTTTCTAGAGAACATTCGATTCAGTTGTTCGTTTGGTTAACGTGATTTATGATGGAAACAGTATCGATCGTTTGGGGCGGGCGTGACGGCTTCTAGAGTTGTACTCCGGTAGGTTCTTTGTATTCCAGCTTGTCCGTCCTGCTCAGAAACCGGTTATCGCAGTTGATTCCGGAGTAGGCGAGAATCAAATGCTTATTTCTCTTTTACAATTAGTTTAAACATACACTGTTTTTTTTCTCCTAGTTGTAGGTTTTTGATTTGTTCCTGCTGGGATTACGCGAAATGACCAAAAACGAATAACTCGTAATAAATACTTCATATTATATTATTTGCTCTTCTATTTCTAAAGACCGAAATTGTCGTTGTTAGACTAGTGATTCGATTTTACACTACTGAGCGTGTGAAACAAGTAATATGGAACAGAATTAACCCGATTCAAAAGGTCTCACAGCCATTTATAACTGAACAGCATACTGGTACGTAATATACCGATTCGTTACTAATTGTTCAGGTCAGTACAGCGAGCACAGCTTGGCAGACAGTAGATTGTTAAGCTGCAATCAATGATCCCTTTTTTCAAGCTCCTAGGCATACGCCCGAACAGTAACTCGCATAAATAAAACTGCATACTACTTCGAATATCATTATCAGAGGCAGTCGATGGCAGAGGTACCTTCCAAACTTGAAATCCTACTTTTCACATTTTAGTAGCTATGTAACACTACTTATTGACAAACCGATGTCACTAGCTTATGTATATCAGTTTAAGCAAGCTGTATGTTCCCACAGATTGAACCAGTATAGCTGTCCGAATCCAAATGACTAAACTTACTACATAAAAGGTAAAGAGCTTGCCGTTATGGTCCTGTAACTGATGAGATTGAAAAGTGGAATGGTGAAAAGTAAAACAACTTTCACGCACAACTGGTCACTAACTATCTCGCAGATGTTACCAACCCAAATATATATCTGCAAGGGACAGAAATAAGTTGCAAACATCTATCAGACATTGTTTTCGTTTTCAGGAAGGACGTAAAGGTTACTCTAATAACAGAATGAAACAAACAAAGGACGATTAAAACAACCGACAGCTTGCTCTGACAGAACGTCAGAATTTCAGTGGCTAACACATAACAATGGACTGATCAATGCAATCGTGATATAACCTGCTCACTTCTAATGTGCACCCAACGGTGTCAACATAGTTCACGAAATATTTGGATTGCTCATAGTTTTGGACGGTAGATAGATTTGGTAAGTACACGTATCCAGTATAGCTCAGCACAAAACGTTAAGAAGAGAAACTATGGTTAAAACTAGCTTAGCGTCTGTAGAATGACTGAGCTCAGAGAACACATCACGAGTGCCCATTCGTAGTATGAGGTAAAAGGAATGAGAACCTCAGCAATAATTTGAAATCCGAGTCATTATAGCGGGTAAGCAATACACAGCAACAGTAATAACAAAACGTACACTTTCTTTTCCTATTTCGATTTACCGGGACAAAATAATTCCAAACATTTGCCTACAAATTTGAACTCGAAGATTTCGCTCAGTAATAAGATTGTGGCTGTGGTCCGATATCTACCTCATCATAGCTGACGACCTTTATTTTGTCTCTTACTTACATAGTCCTTGGTATAAAAACATCTTCAATTGATAGTACGAGCGCTCTGTTCTCGTTTTATCTGTATAAGCTGTACACTCTTATCAAGTGACAAACTGGAAATCGTCTTAGTCCTCATGTAAAAGACTACACTTTGGTAACAGTGCCTTTCCTATTAAGTCTTATGAAACAGAGGTTGTTTGATTACAATTCACTTCACATCACAAACAAAGGCATTGGTTTAATTTACGACCTAGGAATAGTTGTTCAAACAATTTGGAAAAAAAAGGGAGGAAGCGATCTCAAAAGATAAACTTATAAATGAAATACAACAAACATTTAGCCCGCAGCAACTTTGGGTCCATTGGTACTGGTTGTGATTAAAATCAACAAAAAATAACATCGAACTGACGCAATCTTTATGGATATGGAGAAATGAAACTTCACACCGTCAGACGCGTAACCCAACATACCATCGACCCACTGACGGGTATCAGCACGTAGACAATGTTAATTTTATTCACTCCTCACAAACCTCAGTTTTTTATTGACTGAAAAGATTGTGTTTCACATTCATCTGCTCGTATATTGTCTGCAGTCACATTAACCAAAGGTAGTTTATTTTTGCTTTGTGTAATGCATCACAAAGTTTCAATCACGAGACATAATTCGCACTGACATAACGAAAAACCGATTTGTTTACCGTGTGTGCCAGGCAGTTACTGATGTTTATTTTCCGTCCGCTTACCGTCTTTGGTTGTAGATTTTGTGACTTTTACACAGAACCAGTCGGACCTGAATAAATCGTCAAACTTTCAATTTTGTTCTGTCAATAACAAGAGGTCTGAATATGCTACTGTGCACAACCCTGAACTATGGATTCTACGAATGGTAGAATTAGATGCAAAATGTTACAAGATCAAATAAATGATTAACTTACGAACGATGTTCACAGGATAAGTAGTCAAATGAACAAAAAAACCTAAATTACTGATGTGTTATTCTCTCTAATGCCTAATGCACCTGAACGAGACCGAAACTAGTCACTCCAAAGAACACGATGCTTGCTGGGGATAGCTCCGGTCCACTGACTAGATCCACACCCGAAAACAAAATGGCACTCACGCCATCTTCTATCAATGTGAACCATAACATCAAGTCTATGGCAATCAATCTTGACAAGAGACGAATAAAAAACAGCCACTTGTTGCCTTGAGAATCAGATATGTGTCTTCGCCCAGCCGGTGGTCTGGGGATGAACTGCCTGACACGACCAAGTTTCACGTGACCGACACCTAATTTTATGTATCCTCTACTAACGTTAAACCACAAATGGTTTTCTCATTTTTTCCGTATAATCCATTTCTTATAAAATTTATCCAGACGACTTTCGGTGTATTACTTTCCAGTAAGTTTTCCCGGATTTGTTATAAATTATTTCCATCGACTTCTTAAGGAACATACTTACAAATGACGCGGCAGCATAACTTTGAGGCAGAATGTATCAGAATCCAACAGAATCCGTGAACCAAACCAAGTAATTGCTAATTCTGATGTTCAACCAGTCGACCGTCCTATTTTAC
>JTDE01000429.1:47444-59201 GCA_014338405.1 Paragonimus skrjabini miyazakii | reverse complement strand
CTGACCAGCGCGTGTTTATTGTGGCATTTTTACCAGGGCACACATAAATTCTAATCCTCGAAGTAAAATATTTTCCCGATATTTTGTAAACTTACTCGAGATAAACTGCACAATCTAACCGAATTAGCTTCTATTCAGTTCGCTCAAATTGTTTGTATTCTGTAGCCTCGATCAAGCAGAATTTTCAAAAGGTGTCATTTTGTTTCCAAAATTAGGCTGCACCAGAAAATCAATAGATTCTAACCACGCCCAAAATGATCGAATTTATAAACGCCTCAGTTAAATAGTGAAGTCGCATAAGCAAAAAGGCAAACAAATGGGGACAGACATAGACGACATCAGTGGCTGAAGTATGATCAGTCCAATAGCTTCGAAATAAAAGTCTTACTCATTTAATGTGAAGAGAAACACCAGGTACTATTGAGTAGTAACTGTTCCATCTAACGATAGCAACTGGTTCACGCAAAACCATGTGTATTCAAAAACTAAAACCGTCATCACTTGATAATGTCACACAAAAAGTCACACGTGGAAATAGAAATTGATGTTAAAGGGAAACATTTGGCAAAACTAAAATTCTGTTGACGTTTACAAAAGGAATAGTGCGTGTTTACTTGCACTTTAACCACTGAGTGAGTGACGTGTGGAGCTCCTTAATCGTTGATTGCTGCAGAATAACGACATATTAGCTGATCCAGCGTGATATTCAGATGGATGAGTTAGGATGTGTTTTGTGAACTACCGAACAACACGAGGCATAACCAAAGCGAGGCTAAGTGAACAATTGCGAAGATACTTAAATCGACCTGGAATGATTGATAGATGGACTACATGCGTATTTCAGTCGCCACCACTGAAAATCAGGACGTGTTATCTTGGGGTTAACGTTGAGGTTTCTTGAAATGCACTCAAGCAGCATAAGGGAAACAAACACGGTTGATTCAATCGCACTGCAACACTAAACAGATCAGTCCTACTTAAAGGTTGTACCGCATCAGAATGATGTGGGACACGGTAAAAGTTAACCCTAGGTGGCAAGGTTAAGGATACAAGGGGCTGTAAGCAAGTAGACCGATCAAAATGTAGCTAAACGGGAGAAAAGTGTCACGTCATCGATCGCAAGACACTTGTCGATCAAAAGTCACAAGACAGCTTAGTGTCGTTCACCAACCTGATGAATACTCACACATTCTGAAGCATTGTGAAGCCCCATCAGTCAACAAGATGCATGCGCTTAGAAAGCGATCGGTTGTCACATTTTTAGCAATCGGCCCCGTTATGAGTATCACTCACGATACAGATTGACCTGTAAGTTAGATTTAGCAACTATTGATTTGCCCTCACGCTGGTCGCATACCTACAGCTGATGGTAATATGTGAAATAAAATCACATCGTAATTCATACCTTCTTCACAGCCTATTTAAACAACGAACGATTAACCAATCAGGAGCAAGACAGTGTTTACTGGCTTCAGTTCGCTAGGTTGCAGCCTAATCTGATAGTCATGAAAATGGGAACGACTCAACAGAAAAGCTGGTATTTTTCGCAAATACAGTAGACTATGATAAAAATAAGAAACTGAATCCCAGCAGTAGCCTTGGAGTAACGGCGTCCCAGTAGATAAAGCTTCTTTGTTCTCACTACGTTCAGACCAAAATTATGGAATTAAACTTTTACGTTGTGCGATCAAACTCTCAGAAAATCGCACGGAACACAAACGGAATGTATAATAACCATATTCACTTCAGAAAATGTGTCCCGGAGCCGATTAGAATGTATATGCATGCATAACGTATTGATAATCAGTCTCCAGTCTGATCAGATGGCATTACGGGCCATTAGTCGCGGCAGTTGCAATGCTCATTTTATACATCCCGCAGAAACTTAGTTCATACGTTCGAAGACGATTCAAACCTGCAAGTAAGGTGATGATGGAGTTTCCAACCCGGCAGCTGTCGTCTGCCGACTTTACGCAATAGAGCTTTTAGAATTCATGACCACCGAGGGGTTTCAGGCTGCTCATACTTAGTTTTTAAACGATAAGTGAAGCTTCGATAAAAAAAGAACGGGCGCTTACTTCCAGTCTAGATGTTACTGCCTGTAATCAGACACACGGAAGCTAGAACCGCATTAGCCGCATCACATGATTTATGCGATTTCAGTCGTTGCATTCGAATACAACAATATAATTCACTAACCACACATAATTTCGAAATCTGCAATGCCATTTGATAGTATCTCAGCTAATTTCAGAATGAGCTGCATTCAGCATTCCATTTTAAAGGCAAAAGATCATTTGTACAAAAATCAGGAAGCATGCCTTTAAATTCTACATTTTGCAGTAAAGTGAGTAGCAGTAGGGTTATGTAAAAGGCTCCAAGCTCAGCAGAACCACTTGCAGCTGACCACAACCGAGTAACAAACACTGATGAAATGTGCTACATCAAGCAAAAAGGAGTCTTAATATCTTACAGAAGTCAAACCAAATGTACTGACGCGCTCATCAACAGAAGTCAATACTGCAGAGAGCAATCTACAGTTGTTTCAATCAAGCGGTCGCAGTTACCTCAGAAACGAGTCATCTATGAAAAACCAAACAAGTCACAAGTCGGTAAACATTTCACAGGTTGGAATGAAATAGTCCAAGGTAGGGAGTTGTGAAGCAAATTTTTCCCTTCCTGTTTGACTGTAGCAAGCACGCAAATCGTGATAGGCATGTGAGCCTTTCTCACACATACAACAACCCCACTATCTAAACTTGTAGTGCATGCTCTGAACCACCCTGTCATATATTTGTCGAACCGCCTAGCCTGCTCTGATTGTTAAACATGAATTACGTATAGTTTGCGTAACAACAAACATCTGTCAAGAAACACTGAAAATAGCTGTTTGCAAAATTGGTTTCAAATGAATCCGCTAAGAACTGAACAAAAGTCATTCCAATTCATCCATTTCGGAAGTTAAGAGATCGAAAATCCAATGAATTCTATCACAACCACATAATCTGCAACCAATTGAGTGACGCAGATAAACACCGGTACGTTGCAGGGTCATCACCAGCGAATAGGACGGATGATGAATGGTCACATAACCGCGGAAAAAGGCCTAAACTACAAGGAAGAGGTGTCTCCAGTCAAAAAGTCCCATCAATACAAAAGCACATAACACCATGTAAAAAACTAACAGCAGGAGAGAGGGTATGCACAAGGCAACCTGTTTGGTCTAACTACTCCCCTAGAATACCTAACAGAGAATTTAGTAAAACAAATGCGACAGCCATGTCAATGAACCCGAATAACCACCATCTCTTCTAACGTCTGCAGCCAGACGCTGGACACATCGCATGTCTCTCAGTCCCAGAGGTGGACACGCACTATAATTTCCGGCATACCATGTGTTCATTCAACCAAAATATCGACTGACTACTTAGCACCGTTCGTCAGTGAGCTGACGATCAGGCAAACTGCATTGGCTAATAAACCACAGGGTTCGGTTGACACTTTCTTCCAAGTAGTAAAAGCTGAACATCACTGACAATTAACCGCAGCTTTTGGATTCCCGTAGTTTTTAGTCAGGCATTTCTGAAAAGCACTAGAATCGAGTTTCGTTCTGTTATCTAGGCTTATCAATGGGGAACATCTTAGTTACGGCCGGGATTTGAATACCAACCACGCTTTCCTGAAACAACCGTGTTGGCCGATGCATCAGTAGCCTAACTGAGTACGACCAAATTATCACACGCACATACAAAACCGCATTGGCTTGTAGAAAATTATCGGATTCCCCGATAGTCGCAAGAGGACACACCCCAGATGTCTGTTAACTCCAGTCAATTACATCACCGTTGGGACTTCACAAGTTGAAACCGCAGAAACAATTAAACTTGCTGAACGATATTTTGACGGTTAATCACCAGTAGTGCATTGGTCTACACGGTTGGGAAAGTTGTGATTAAAGCAACTATCGTTGTTTGCAACCGAACGCAAAATCCATCACCAAGGTCTTCAATACATTTTGTATCCCAGTTCATCACCGATCAGTTTACAACGGTATTAAATCGTCAAATTTAAGCAGGATAGATCTAACTACCAATGATTATTAACGCCGACGAACGCGGTCCAGGCTATTCAAATGTAAGTCCCGATTTCATCTACTGTGCTTCTGTTCATTATATGCGAACCGGTTGAAAACTTAGATTCATTGTCCAATTTAGGACTAACATCACTATCAATCTGACTGCACTAAAGTGAACTTTAAGGGCCTATGGCAGACTGGAAAACACTACCTGACACCTGTGGCTCCTTCAAGTCGTCAGGCAGCAGTGTCTTGTTATTAGGACAATTCAAGCATGTCACTTTTCTGCTAGATAAGACGTTAATGCCCTTATTTGGTAAGCATCGCGCACAGATCCCCAATATTTAGTTTACGATAAATTTGAAGAGTGAATAAAATGAACGACTCTGACAGACGCCACTTTGGCGATAGTTGTGGCAGAAAATTGTTTGAGGACCTTGATCCTAGCCGACATGCTAGCATAGCACGCCGACAGTCCAATTACATACCTGGGCAACATACACCACGTCTGAGTTACCTGGACCGGTTTAACATCAACCGATGGTCATAACGGTCGGGGAATACTATCTGCATTCTCTTTACTATCACAAACAGTTCTTACACCGATATACTGTTGTAGATAAATGAAGAGCATCAACTTTTAGAACGAGAACATATCTTGACAAGGGAGGGAAAGAGAACACTAAGCACAAGCGGATGCGCACAATTTAATCCAATTCAGTGGTTTTTCTGCTTCTCCAAAATGTAGAAAAAGGAATCGCACTGGGTAAGGCTGGATATGAGCAAGCCCGAGATCTGTAGATCGCAGCAGTCCAGATACACTGATTATTGACGGCCAATGTATTGAGCAACTTCTCGGGAAAAAAGTCCGCTACTCTGGGGAAGAGTATGGCCAGCAAGCGGACATAAATCAGTGTGAAAAGCAGGAAACGTAGAAGAGACATTTGAGTAAAAACAGTTGTCAGGCATTCACAGAGAGGGGAGGCGTACAAGAGAACGGTATGGGAAAGCGTTGGATGGAAGTACCATTAACGGGAAAGGGAAGATGAGAATATCAATCTTTCACAAAAATGCATCAACTTCAACTAGACACTGAGCCTGCAAAGATGTGGATGGGCGTGTGTTCAGAAATGTCCTTGAAAAAGTAAGGTTTGAGCACAAACTCTTGACTGGGGTGTGTGCATACCAACGTCGCATGAAAAAGTGAAAGACCAGTAGAAAGGGAAAGCGTGAGCCCAGAAACAGCTTCCGCGATTAATGGAAAATAAACGAAATTTGGTAAACACAGAGAACAAGGACATGTAGAATAAACAGTTAGACTCTCTAGTATGCGTTGCTGCAGTGTGGACGTTCAAAAGACTGTGAACAGCTGGAATGCATTGTTTAAAAAAAACCAGCGGCCACGGTCGTGGTCAAACCGAGTATCACTTCGTAGATAAACGGCAACCTGATCGAAACAGAGAGAATGGAAGGGCAGAACAAGAAACAAATAAGGCGCTTTCGGAGTTCTATCTGTGAACTAGTTGCTTCCAACCAAGGATGTGCAGATGCAGAATGAAAGCTTATTATGGAAGACAAAATAGCTGAAACCATGTCTAACCACGAACCTGATCAGACAGTCATATGTTAAAAAAAAATGATTCAAAAAGGATGGAAGTCGGTCAGAAGGACAGGTACGCAAACCTAAATGAAGCGTGACTTTCGATGCGTGTTGAAGGCGAGCAATGGCTGTTGGGTTGTGTACAGCGGCATCAGGAGTGCAATTAACCAAGACAGAAGCACGAACGCACACACACACACATCTGTGAAACGGCATTTCTAAAACGATGGGAACTCTAAACACGACCGACAGACGAAGAAGAGGCGTGCACAAGACAGCGTGCAGTGAGTAATATGATGAAGTGGTTATGTACAAAAAGCGCGTACGCGTACGGAACGTAACGTTAGATACTAGTACACAAAACATTCATGGCCGGCTCGTGGTATGAAGAATATATTCTATAGAAAAAATCGGTCTGCAATCTGATGGGATTCCGAACAAATACCACGAAAAGTAGACAAAGAACAACAACAACAACAACAAGAGTAACAGCAAAAAGAAGACAACAGAAGCTAATCGGACAGAACAGATCCCGCGAGCTGACATAGCAGTGAACCATCCGGCTAGCCGCGTTGAAAGGCAACATGGGATATCGCATGAGGCAGCAGGAGAAGAACCAGAAGGGGAAAGACAAAGACGATTTGCATGTGTAAATCGTTCAAGTCAATATGATAAAAAATACCAATATCACCAGCCAAAATAAAGCAATTCATAGACAAGTAGGGATGGGTGGGCCGGGACGCTCGTGCGAATAGGGTGAAGGGGCAGTTAGGAAAGTTGCACAGCCGTAGTGATGCGAGAAGGGTTTGTTTGTGTGTGTGCGTGTGTGTGTGGATAACCGCGGAATGTCATCCGTTCGTAATGCATTCTACAATGTCAGGATGGGTTAGCACATATTATATTTATAATCTTCGTGCTAAATCCACGATAAATCCGCTTTCGAAGCACAGGTTGGAAACAATTTCAGCGTCTTAGCCTTGTGAATCGCGCAATTCAATAGCAGGAACTATTCGACCAACAGAGCTAAAATGTGGTTCTGGTTTGGCCACTTGGTGAATGAAACTGGTGGTTACGGTGTTGTTGTTGTTGTTACTGCTGGATGTGGAGGAAACAGTCGGTAAAAGGTTGATACGGCGCTGAGTTACATGTGAACCAGATGCCACATTCAGCTGAGTCAAATAGGGTCGCATCAGAACCGCAGTGTTTGTGGAATGGACAGGCACCGTGGGAGGGTGAAAATGAGGGGAGAGAACTGCATCTTCTTCCGAATAGTCGTAGCCCAAGTCATCTAAATGTTCAGAAGCTTCATTCTCATCCAACTCGTTGGGCACTCCTGTATTGAACAGAAGAAGCCATGAGGGAGTTGGAGGTTGGGCAACAGCTGCAGAGGAAGGGGGTTGAAACTCGCGCAAATAATCATTCACTGTGTTTGATTTGGCTAAACCTTGTAGATAGGGAATCAATTCTAGTAGTGCCTGGTCATTTGGGTCGTCGAACCAAGATACAATTTGGAGCTGGAATCATAAACATAGGGGATGAAAAATGTTCCAATGTGAATCAATCACGAAACAGGAACCCTCAACAAATGTACAGGTGAGAAAAACATCTGCAATCTAGATATAATAACTTTCGAAGAGTTAATATAGAAAAATAAACGTTGTAGAAGTTAAGCACACACAACTGCTGGATTAAAGGCTAAGAAATAGACTGACAATCAGTAGTAGTGTTGGTAGCCCGATCTTCTGCAAGCAACCACTCTGATCGCAATATTCTGTCTTCAAATGCCCATCTCTAGACATTCACTGTTTAACATAAGTAAGTAGCTGGGTAGAACTGAAGATTTCAGGAAGCACTAAATGTGGAAAAAAATTGACGACTGGATTTTAACCATCGACAGGAATCGCGTGTCTCCAGGCAACAGACTTTAAGGAATCACAAATTTGGACTCGCTTATCCATTCATCCCAAGTCATACGGAAATCGCTGGAATATCTAGACGATGTTCAGACTTTTCACAGTCGTCATCATCATAACAGCCATGAGCCTGACCAAAAGGTACTGTGGCTCGGGCCGCCGCATGCCTCAATAGTGACTTGGAATATCCAGGAAGAAAACGTTACTAAGAAGGTTGAACATTATTAAAACAAGACTAGGCGGAAGAACTAGAAATGGTATGCATACAGGTCCGCCATTGACTGCGACACATTGCCATATCGGATAGCGTCTCTAACCAGCAGTCTGAGTGATCTCGAGGATCCCATCCAGGTAGGCGACACCTACCCACTTTGATCAATGGAGCAGTCAAGGTCAATTCCCATCGAAATCACGGACCCTGTTAAACTGTTACATAGTAATAGAACTACAAAGCTCAATAGCGACGTTGGTAGATTCTGATGGTAACGGATCATTCGGTGGATGTCATGTAACACAGTAGGCTAAATGGAAAGCAAATGTATCGCCCGACGATTAATCAAACTTCAACGCTGACGTAGCGTTCCGTATGAATCTGTCATGATGATATGCACCCATGAATAAAGCAAGCTACGCAAATTACAGTTTCGCCGTGAGCTACTGAAGTACACTTCAAAAAAAAATAGAAAACAGAAGTGATAAGTGAATGGGATTTGCCGAATGGACATCTCAAAGCCTTGGAACATCGAAGCACTGAGACCTCCAGAACCCACAAAGTAAAACGACATGTATCACGTTACTTTTACACTGATAACGCGAAATGAATTAAGTCTGCTTCTCGAGTTAACCACGTTCATGATAATTTCATCGGAAAACGTGTGATCTTCAAGAATACAACAGCAAAATAAATTACTTTGTGCCTATCTGACTACGATCCCAGAAGCGAACGATTCAACTCACATGTAAAAAAGCACATCACAATATACTGACCCGAATGGCCGTTTCTGTGTAATGTATGACACAGCGGTTTGTACAAACTATGCGTTGATCGTCTCTATTACCAGTGAATTAACTCGATTCGTTTCCGGTTTGACGTATGACGCCATCAGTAGAGATAAAGTACAATCAACAGCCAAAATATTGCGTGCAATCTGGTATGCGGATGTATTCACATGAAAAGTACTTATAAATAATAACAATAATAATAATACTTCACGAAGTCTGCGAACGGACGTCCAAACGTTGGAACAATGGTTAGGTTGACAAACTGGATACACGGCCAAGAACAAGCATTCGAGACAGCCAATTGCCGTTCAAATTCATGTGAAACTGAATGAATGGAGCTATAAAAAAGGATTCGGTCGATGTTAGGATACCTGGTGTGATGACTACCTCTCATAGGGAACACTAACCGACGCGACTTTGTTCACGGGAAATTCGGTGGAAAATGTGGTAATGAAAAGCCACCCAAAAACTTGCCACTACGACCATTTTCATCGGGTTTACTTTAGTACCTCAGGCTGATTGATACTGCCGTTCACTGCGTGAAACCTGAGAGTTGCAGCTGGAATCACGTGTGAACAAAAAGTGGCGTAATTCACCGTAACACTGACTGTACACTAGTGATCCATATGCATAGGATACCTCACCAAGCCTACTCGTAATTCGGGCCTAGTTACTATCGAGTCTCAGTTCTGTTCCCCCCTCAGCCCCCGGGTATGTCTCGAGGTAAGGCACACGGCAAAAGATTAGCTGCCAGCACTCTGCCTCATTTAGTCGAAAGGCTGAACATGATTACGAATAACATTTAGTTATTGAAGTTTATTCTAGGTTGTGGCGTCACGAAAGCAGCACAAACTTCCTGACTGACAGCGAGGTCAGTGTTCATTGAACTACGCAACTCTAAATCCGTTTACTGTGAAATCACTTCAGGCCAAACTGGCACCGAAGGAGAAAAAGGAAAATATTTGTCTGAGAAAAACGGAAAATAAACGGGGAAGACAGCGGACTGCTTCAGTACCACCATTAAAACGTCAGTACTGAGAGCAGAAAGAAGAAAAAGTACTTGAACAGGATACATGTTCCCATGGAGATGTGAAAAATGAACAGGTACATAAGTGGGTTCATAGGAAATTTAGGCTGTAGGAAGTTTGAAACTGAATAGAACGGTTTGGAAAAAATGAAAAATCGGTAGAGTATCAGAAGGTCAGCAACAGCAGGATTGCGAATGGAGAAGATTGAGAAGAAAATGGATAGAAGAGAAACCAATCCACAACATGGTGAACATACTATAAGCGCTCTTCAGCCGGCAGCAAACAACAGTTGACTAATGACAAACAAGGGATCAACAGTATCCTCACTCCAACGCAATGATTCTGATACCCGAGTTGTGTGAGGATAACGCTTGGTGTCCTAATCGTGTGCGCACAGTCTGTGTCACAATCCATATATCGCTGACGTTGTTAGATGCATATAGGTTGTTCTAGAGTGGACACAGCTGGAGGCCCAGGCGGGCTCGTTATGCATGTCAACCGGTTTTATCGATGTTGTAATTTTAACGCAATATCTCTGAGATATTTGTTCAGGTTAAGCAGAGTCATACTTCGTAAACAGTGATAAGAGTGGCGGCCGATCGTACAACCTAAGATTAAGTATTCTCAACATATCGACAGTGTACCGATAATCGGTCCAGCTTATGCAACTAATCCGGATAAAGTGCCGCAACCTGCTCAGTCTCTCTAGTTAACATCAGAAATGTCCTCTACATACAAACGGCAAGCTTGGATATTTCGCTGAAGATGAAAGCACGCTAGTGGGGTGAACACGAACGAAAAGCAATCCAAATAAACTGAACTGAACAGTCCAGTGAATCACTTAAACATTGGATAATGATACACAGATGCAAAACAGGTTAGGGTTATTTTAAAATATCGTTTTCTAGATGCCGTTAATGGCTGGTGATGCTCAACTTTTTGCCCACAAAAAAACTACCTGTTGCAATCCGAATAACAGAGATGTAGTACCTTACAGTTAACACCATCGAACGGGAGTTACGGCAAACGAGTTAGGGCAAACCGATCTCGATGAGTCCTATTTCACATTCACATTTTTACGTCCTGATACACTATAGTTGATCTCGAATGAGAAAACTAAAATGTATCCTCGTACCCTCAAGCGTAATTCACTAGTTCACACATACACCTCACCATTTGTCCACTATATTAATTGAATGGCTCGTTCCGCTCTCAATCGACCAGTAAATAGTTAGAATCGAACACTCACGATGCCGTTCGATAAATCGTGCGAAAACAAATCCGAGGGTCGTAACAATTGACGGATGGTTTAACTTCCGTTTGACAGTGGAATACGTTGATCTCATCCGTAGATTGGTTTAAGATCATTCTGCAGCGACCGTGTGCAGAGTAAAGTGGTACGGCTAAAACTGACCTGGACGATGACAAGTCAGTTAAATACGCGTTCCAGCGGTGTCAATCCTATAGAAAGACAATCAACCGCTCAGACTATTGTCAGCCATAGTCGTTGAGACAGTCGCCGAATATTGACTTGAACGATGGGATGATTTTTCACAGTCAACCTTAACAACATCGAATGATGCATCGAGGGGGCGCATACTCATTCGAAAACTTAGCATACAGGTATTCGAAGTGTGTCGACATCACTTTACTAAAGAATACCGGTGAAGCCCGGTTTTGTTGAGACGATAAGGCTGACCAAGAAGACCATTCGATGGTAATCACCTTTGTTCGACATATTGTGGGGGATTGCCAGGCAGGAAGTGCGAGCATTCCAGCTCTCGGCAGTGTGTTAATGAGTTTGCTGATCTATTTACTGACGCGGATGATCAATACGGGTTCTGCACGTGGATGGAACACTCCATAGAGCTACAGCCGGGCGAGGAATGCAGACGGGTGTATCGGCGGATACCATTGAAGTTGATTCCGGAGGTGGAAAGGCAATTAAAGGAGATGTTGGAGAAAGGAATCATTCAAAGAACAAGCAGCCCATTTTCGTCACCGGTTATGTTGACCAGGAAGACGGATGGAACCTACCGATGTGTCGACTTCAGAGAGACTAAACCGAGTGACGATCAAAGATGCGTTCCCCATGCCTCAGATGGAGATTTTTGCACAATTGCATGAAGCTAGAGTACT
>JTDE01000429.1:24301-38233 GCA_014338405.1 Paragonimus skrjabini miyazakii | reverse complement strand
GCCAAGCGGACAGCACAAAGTCTACTGTTAACAGAAATCCAATCTATCAATGCGGCTGCGGCCGTCGAGCTAAGGACTATACCCACTCCAGCTTGACCTGTAACAGCGGCTGTGGAGTCATCCGAAGTGTATAACCAGTACCGGGTAGATAATGCGGGTGCTGTTAGTTCCACACGCTGACTACTGTCCTGGATTCTAGTTTCCGAGATACAGCAGACCGACATGCAACGAGTCTAACGTTCGTGCAAGAGCGGCCTGTTGACCTATCTGTTTTAGAGTGCGAACGTTGAAGGCACTTATATTAATTCGCATTCTAGGGCTAAGCAAGGGACGAGAGAGGCATGAAGCTAAATGACAAGAGACGGAACTTACCGGCTCAGTGTTACAACGGTTAACTACATCTGTTGTGGGACCTGTGGAGTAATTATCAGAAATGGAGGTCGGGAGGGGTCAGCAGTAGCATGTTTTCGCCTATCCACCCCGCTGTATGCAGCAGATAGGGCGACCCGGTTTATACTGCGAGACGGCCGATGCAGTATGGAATTACTGGTGTTGTGACTATTCATGGTTGTGTGTGAGCAGAGATACCGCCAGGGCGCCTAGACCTAGATAGGAGAACGATTAAAGGTTCTCAACCAAAGCCTTTGGCTCAAAAGCCTATACCGCAAGACAGCGGGTGGCTGGCAGTGTACTATAACTGGTACATTTTTCGGAAAAATATGCCAAACTTCTTTTAACCCCCAACCTGGAGGACCAGGAGACTGGTTTGTCAGATCTCTACCTATTGGCCTGCCTGGCATGAGTGACTCTATCGGTGTGGTGGCCACACCGTCCAGTTTAGCCCAATAGGTCATCGAGATGCGCAAGCCATCACACCGCGTCAAGGTCCAGTCTCGTTGTGATGGGGCCTAATTAGACCACATGAAAGAGACGTTGAACTGTCGAAAAGTAGACGTACTGCCTTCACACAGTCTACTCCTCCAGACTGAGCGACTTGTGTGTCTTTTAAAAGGGCAGCATACCGTTACACGGTTGCATGGCAGTGGAGCATCAGTATCGGTTGATGAAGTGTGACCGTCAATGACAGTAACGTCCGAGATACGTTGATCAATGCATTACGCACAGGTGGTGACCAAAGTGAGTCAAAGGAAAACGATACGTGTAACACAACGTCCGCCATAATGATCATTCTGTTCAGCTAGATGGATTTTAAACGTTGCGAAGCCAAAATACAAAACCCCCCTGAAAGGATACCTCGCGATACAGAAATATGCACAACTTACTTTTCGTAGGCTAGCGGTGAACATCACGCACTCAAACAACGGACAGACGGCGCGGAGAAATTCATCCAAGTGTGGCCGTTTACAAACATAGATCTGCGAGATGGAAGAGAGGAATGTAATAAAAATAATTTACAAAAGCAGTGGAGATAGCCCTCAGGTGAGGGAATCACATTAGTTTATATGATCATGCAAAATGCGCACCAATCTGAAGTGCTTCACTTCGTCAATAAATATGCGTTAGAACGATTGCAAAATATCTCAGATAATTGCAGTGAGGTTCAGCTGCTTTCATATCCATGGAAGGTTGTAACTGTTGACATGTCAGACACTGATCACTAATCGCGTGGGCAGAGATAAATACAACAACGAGAAACAGCTCCATGAGGCTGACAGCACAAAGCTGTAAGGGCCCAGTCGAGAACCGGATGTAAATATCATTGGGGTTAGTAGGCGCTACACACGCCACAACACAGAAGTCAAGGCACACAGCGACTGACCCAATAGCACAGGTAGACGCCACAGGCATGTTCTTTTCCTTCTGTCAATTAAAATAACACCAGACATCCCTAGCAAAGACAACAGTATCTGAAAGTCATCCGGTTTCGAAAACAGAAGGTTTACGTCGAGCTACTCCACACTAGAGAGAAATAAGAGCACAAATACGTATTCGATAGAATCTGTCGATGTTTGCTGACCTACATCAATTTCTAACACTAAACATGGATTTTGCCTTTAATGACAACTGTCCTCGCCAGTTCAGTCTAAGAACCCAGGACTCTCAAGGCGAATATGACTCAAGCGACTCAGCAAATGTCCATTCCAAAACATCGATTACGAACTTATCATGAAGTGCAAAATGCTTACAAAAGTACAACGGTTCCCCAAACTTGAAAGCAATTGTTTCTGTCAACAGGAAACCTTTGGCAGAAGTCCTAAGGGAAGACAATAGATCTAAATAAATCTGACATCTAGCAATTGTCTTCTGGTTTGGTGACTGACATGCAATCATCAGGGCATAGCGTATCCTGTTTTATGTGTGGCCCAAGCATATGACTAAATGTGTCATTCATAGCATATTGTTGATTATCGATGGCAAACTCAGTTAACATTAATGTAAACCGAACAGTACTCGCAACTGACCACAGCCTTCGCATTCCTATCGACTTTACGGCTAGCACCAATCCCTTGGGTCACACACACACAATCATCACGCTAACCACACTGAAAAAGGACCATTTTAGATAGTCGAGGATCAAACCTGTAACCTCATTCTTAGTGGATAGCTTTCGGGGAGGTGTTTCCCAACATTTATTCGTAGCAGGTTAACTTGCAATATATCACGCAACAAATCTACTGGGGTACTTTAGTTCTAGAGTTAACTTCTTCAATATAGTGTTATCAAAAGTCAGAATATCTAGAACTGTTCTAACGAAGGTCTACTGTAAAAGTTTGAGCAAAAGTGGTGCCCAGAGTAGCGACAAAGATGACCCTAGGGAGAATTTCCCATTGGAAGGAAGCGTGATGTACTTTACCTATGTTGATCAAAAACGTCGATGCATCAACCAGACATGCCTTTAACAAACGGTAAACAGATATGAATGCCCGTATTACCTCGGTCTTGTTCGGAAGCATAATCAACATGGCAGACTCTGACATTATCGTACGTTTGTCATATAAATGCAGAAGCGTGGTTGAGATGCGCACTGTACACAAACTATTTCAAGAATCAAACCAAACGAAAAGCTGGCCAGATTTTCGTGGTGTACTACAAAAGGGGTTGGTTTGAAAGTTTGTGGCAATAAAACAGCAACGATAAATTGTGAGTTAGATTCAATATATATCATGTGTAGGTTGTCGCAGTGTCCAGCAGAAAGATAGCAATTCGTGCATGTTCAACTCCGTGGACTGAAAAGTGTCACTATCGACCGAAAAACGCACCTTAAAGCAACTCTGGATAGTTATCGATAATTTGAGTTTTTAAACATACTTCGACTTTTCGGAAGCCAAGAACATTGTCCACTACTGTTGTCTTTAGTTGAGCTGATGATCATTGAAGAGTGCCGGACAAAAGCAATTCAACTACTGCAGTAATGTCTAAACGCCATAAACTTTCCTATTCCCTAGCAGCATCAGGTCAAACGTTTGTGGTATGGGAAGAAACAATATCAGTACCACTTGTATTCCACAGCACTATTTACCGTGTGGGTGCTAATTGTCGACTGATAACCCCATGAATAGTGCTCAATTATAGCCAATCACGCGATCGCTTTATGAAATATGTTTCTAATGTCACTACTAAAAAACGACATATGAGGGCTGCAAAAAGTGGACATAAGTGACATATCCCCATAGTTCTGTCATGATCGTTTTTGACATGAACGTGAGTAAACTTATGAAGGAGTATTTCTAGGAAGTCCGGTTGGATGATAGCAGAAGACAAGTACAGCTCCAGATTGCAGACTAGCTCAAAATAGGTTATCCCTATGGTTTTGTCGAAGGATGTTAACAGGAACAAATAAAATCCCTAAAGTTACACACGATATTGAACCGAAATAGTAAGACGAAGCTATATTTTTTGAGGAAGAGAAAAAAAAGCTCACAGAATCGTGCTGCTACAACCGATGACGTACATTTAAATCGATCATAGAGACTGTAATCAACAACACTAACTGCCTTCCGGATGTGCATACGAAATGCATGTGTTCGTTATTTACTAACTTGTGACATGAAAATATGACCGAGAAATTCAACATTTATTCCGATATTCTTCCGGTTTGACATTTATAAATCAGCACATCGCTGACTTTGAAAATACTTAAATGACGTCGTTCATTAGCACATTTCCATAATCAGTAACTTTTTGTCGTCGATTTAGAGTAGGGGTAGTGCTCTTCTGATGTTTGGAAAAGCAAAGATAAAAAGAACAGACGGCAAGTGGTACTAGCGCGGAACTCAATGATCAGTTTAATGCCAGCTTGTTGACCTTGAAGTTGAAACAACATGGCTTTTTGTGAAGGCGCACTTCACTGCATCTTATCAGATGTAGTCAACCGTATAACTCAGCAGACTGCAGTACGTGCCAGACGAGATGCATCGAAATGCACCGAAGAGATACGCTGAGCGGGAGGTCGTCTCTGGCTACCTTGTTTAAACTTGTTACACGAAAAAATTGTTTCAAGTGTTCACCCAAAACGACATCTGAATGTGCCGGTTATTCCACGTACATGTTTTAACTTATGTACTTCGGTTTCAAAGCTGAATAAAATCCTTAATGTTGGGTAGATCTACGTTGTGAGGTGACGGGTACAAAACACTTCAATCTTTGCCCCTCCAAAATCTGGTGAGTTTAATGAGAAGAATGTGTACCGGAAATATGGGAACTAAAGAAACTTATTACCGGTGAAGCACCACAGTGCATCGCCTTGCAGAATAATAACATGCTGTCTGGCTTTATGACAGCTTTTTCAAGCTAACAATAAGAACAAATTTGTCGCTTTGCCCAGTGACTATCATCACGGAACGATTGACAAGTTACTAACACCAGACGACGAACCAACAAACATATTTTGGCGAATAAGTGTTTTTCAGTGTTGTTTCATTTGTCTTGTCAAAAGAGGTATCTACATATGATTTTGATCCTCATTTATGGTAGCCAACAATGGTCAATTTCAAATGATATCTTCGACCTTGAAGTAGATTGACCACCAAAATTGAGACAAATGACTTTTGTTCTTTCATACAAACCTGTATCGTTCGTTATGTGCAACAGTGCTTTTGCTCCGAATGTATCGCGACAAAAGATCCCGGTCACTTTAGTTAATGAAGCCGAGGACCAAAATGAGGCAATTTAACTTACATTACATCTACGCGAAGTCCCCAGCAGAGTATTCTATTAACAATGTCTATCATTGTGACATCGCCACGAAACACTCCCTGTTTTATGTTCACAGTGTTCACATACATCAAATTTGCTTCTCTTCGTTTGCAAAGTGGTGAAACAGCGCACAACGTCAGAGTTCACCAAATCAATAAACTAATTACTTTTTTCTCGTTCAATTTTGATCCCGTATATATAAAAGATATGTGGAATTTTCATCGAATTGCACATTTAACGACATGTTGGTGTGACAAGATACCAGGTTAAATGGTCTGAAAGTCCAGCAGTACCTAAAATTACACCGAAATTCGATAACAATATGAATGTTCAGTGTTGAAAAAAAGATAATACTGTTTCACGAAAAAGAGAACTGGAGGGAGACGAGAATGAACAAACTTTTACATACAGGTCCATAGTTAAAAAGAACCGAAAGCCATAAAAATAAAGTCGCTAATCTGGATAAGTCTGTTGAACACCATGGTGCAAAACTGTAGGGAAAACGGAACATACATTTCTTGTTGTTGTTAACTTGCAATAGAATATTCACTTTCACAGGACTATTTCAAATTGAATTGTAGAGCGTTCCAGCCACTGCAATTTTTGTCCATTAAAGGAAAAAACACGCGATACCAACAAACAAAATACAGACGGAAACGAGAACTGACAAATGCGCTCGAAGGCACATGCACAAAGTTTTTACTGTATATCAAGGCAAGTCTTCGAATCAATCACGAGGCGTTGTGTCAGCTTGGACGCTGAGCACACTTCTAAATGATTATCAGTCCAAACAAAGAAGAAACTGATCACAGTGCAATTTCGGTTTTAGGGGGGGGTCATTGTTTACGCCGTTATTATTGTCGAAGTGGAACGCTTCCCTCCAGGCCAAATGAGGGATTGGCACGTTCGGATGAGTAGAAACTGATGTTTGTAACGCATGCAGCCCATTACTAACGTATAAAAACCATCGCATATGCACTGTGAAGCCGTCCAGAACAAGAACCATATAAAGTAGACAGTTTGGCCGAAGCTCATCCTGTCTTGGTGACGAACGATACATGACGGCAAATAGATGTGCAACACAAAGTTCATGAACATACATACGTGTACAAGCGTACCAGAATGAGGAAGAGAATTAGTATACGCAGGCACCTGATTCCCAAGGGCTCACCTGATGTTTGACTCCATCCAGCTCCACTGGGACAATGAAGCTCGCATTGTCCACATGCTGAAAAGTCAAGAGAAAGCATACAGTTCAGTAACAGCACAGCGTTGAGAAACCACAGATATTAACGAAATTTTGAAAAAAGCGCAGATAGACCGAACCTACGTCAAGATGAGAATTAACAGGCAAGCGTTACATGATGGTCGTGCAAGTACTGGAGTGTTGAATTTTCAGTAGTAATCCGATGCCTTGGATCATGTAGGGTGCATACTACTACCTAGACAAAGACGAGCATAGCAACCCGATGTCAAACCCCCGTGCCGTTCATTAGCCAACTGACCTGTTACCTAGATGTAATAAGACATCGAGAATCCCGAAAGTTCGTAAGATGTACACAGAAAATCGATACCGACTTAACAGCAGAATTACTCCTGGAGAAATGAGGAGGTTCATAACGAAAGGACCATTTTTTTTTTCAAGTTGGTTCATCAAAAAGGAGAAAACCATCGGCGTAAGAAAGGATTAAGTTCTGCTTGTAAATAAAAGTTTCATGGTTAACTGGTTGCACTCATGCCGTAGTAATAAGCAAAACCAACATGCTATAGTGCATATACAACAAACAGCGGGCCAACAGTGTCGGTTGCTAATCTTCTGTTAAAAAGTACGTTACCCTTTCAAACATGAACACCTGTGTAGATGGCTTTCTTCCATAAGGCAATGTAACTTAAGCTAACCTGATCTGTAGGTGAAGCACACGAGACGATTTCAAGTCCTATGAACTAACAAGAACAAACGTAGCACAGCTACGACCATCAGGTCCAAATAGCTAAATAATTATCATAATGCATTCAGATCGTTCATCGAAGCACGTGACGTCGTTTGTGACTTCACAGGCTGCACTATGATCACATTAAAGCGACATGCCAACGTGTGTCTACGCGACTGACTGCATATACGTCGGTGCATCTGTGAGTGTGCCATCAACGGTAGCTCACACCTCAGACCGCCGGCCTTCTGCCCAAAGAATCTTCAAAACGCACATTACACAGAGAACAACACGAATATACGCACGATTGTATGAAACGCGAGCACAGTTCGATCGATCGGCTGATCAATCGATGGAGAGAGAAAAACGAAAAAGGCTGAAGAGAAGGTAAGATCACTAAGTGCACTGCCATCACAACCAACAACATAATGAAAACACGTGACCGGGTCTGCAATGAACTGTGACAAAATGAAACGCGTGTGTGCAAAGGGTGACAAATGACAGAGAAATTGTCCTAGAGAAAGAGAGAGAACGGTGTATGCGCCGGAGCAACTGTACAGTTCGGCACTGTGGGCACGAGGCATGAAGTGATGAACGAAATGATGTTATGCCTACATAGCATAGATAGTCAAATGAGTATCAAGTCTACATATTCTGTGACAATAGAAATGACAGTCATGAATACCAGTGTAAAATGAAGTCGGCTTGTCCCCAGAATCAGCTCATTCGAAACTGTAACCAGGAATGTGGGCATTCCCATCGCAAAAACGTCTAGAATGCAAAGTGGAAACAACCGTTCCCCGGAAGACGCACAAATACCAGAAAAGGGGTGTGTTAAACATCTCGGGCGACTGAAGTGAATTATTTGCTTCAGAAGACAGGAACAAAAGTCAAGTCGACAGTTGTGACACAGATGATTACAACAAAATCTATTGTGTGCAACGAAGCAGCAAGTTGGAAAGACAGATACACTTTGAGAGCCGAAGTATAGGAAAATAGTGAAAGCTGTGTCGTACTGCTCATTTCTAGTGGTCTTAAAAGCGATGACAGGCAAAGACGAACTACAATACTATCGAGAATCTCATCTAGCCGTAAAGTTTAGTAAGGAAACCATGAACCGACAGTAAGATGTACTTGGAAACAGGCATCAGTTATTCAAGCTCACCAATAACGATAAGGGAATTCAAGTGTGTAGTACGAAATCAATTAGTAGAGCCTGTCAGTCAGTCAAATCAACAACTGAATAGGCAATGCATGGACAGGCCCGGTGAGCAATAATCGTGTCTTTTGTACGTGCAGTTGTGTTTGTTGGCACGCGGTTTTGTTCGTTTGTGTACGTGTGTGTGTGTGCACGTGCATTTTACAAGTCTTTCTTTTCAGTTAAGATCCTGTCATTGCAGTCTTTCTCCTTATGTTTATTTTCCGAGAGATAAAGGTTTTCTTTTCGTGCTAGCCAACTAATTGGCCAACCAGCACTGGCCGGCTGGACGCAAAGGTCTTACACATCTACTGGTCTTATTTCTTCGGGTCTACACCGGATACGTGGTGTGTGGGTGGAACCGCAAATGGCGCCGCGCAAGCCACGTGCAGTGATGATTAAAGCACAGGCGTCCTTTGGCTTCGGTAATTGTGACGAGCTAATCCGTTTCGGATGCCGCCAACCATCTGCATCTAATAGATCTGGGAGCAACGAAGCAACAGTGACGACGAGGCAACCAAAAGCAACGGGACTCAAATCTGTGGTCAGTCAACCTAGGTGTCAATGAACAGGTGTATACACCAACCAGAAATGCACGCAATGCAAGTAACACGGACAGGTATTGACACATACTGCACGCGACATGTAATAGGAAGATCTGCTATTTGGCCCGTTCTGGAAAAGGACAACAACTAATCGGAAATCAGAAAGAACGGCAGCATTTTACGTCAACTAGTGGCAGGTACCAGACCATTTATGAGAACTGGCATTTCTGTAATAAATTTTTGCAAATGAAATGACTACGCATAAAATCAGTTGTCTCCTAAATCACATTGATAATATCAATAAGAAAAGACTTACGAAAACAATTACATAGCCATAGAATAGATACACTCAAAACACAATTGTCGAAATTCCAAGCATTATTCACGTATTCCCATCTGCCAATCTCGCTGATCTAAACTTATCGAACAAGCGTAACATTGATTAAAGCAATACGATGACCTGGTCGACAAGTATGAAAACCGTCATAACATTTAAGTTTGTGATCACCATCAAATGAGCTTTTACTTTTTACGAACTCAATGAAGTTCACAGTTTGAACAGTTTTCAGACAAGCTAGGGAATCAGAATAAATAATGCTGTGTCAACAAATTTTCGATCATTTGTATACTTGTGACCAATTGTTTCCGGTTGTGAGACGATAAGGATCATTGCACTTTGTCAGCCGATTCATCGGATAGATACATCTATAATGCGTACAGAAGTGGTTGCGAACAGTAACACAATGAAACATCAATGTCCCGTGTACTAATCGCACAGTAGAGATGTTATATTCCAGTGTATACAGCAAACCTATTGGAAATAGGAGCAGCTCAGGTAACGGTAGGTTAACCAAACCTATACCAAAACATGTAACACACATTAGTGGCCAAACATGAGTATGATGGGCTGCGGTGTTCAACCCGAACAGAACATAAGACTATATACATATTTAATGAGAAAACAAATGGTCAACGTCAGTTGGCACCGAGCAGCTAGCTCAGAACTGAAAATAAAGGCGGCATGATTCGCATCTTTAATTGACAGTACCTTAACGCATATATGCTCGCTCCTCCATATTGATCGTCTAGATGACCAAAGCTTTTCATTCCTCGATTAATCGATCTTCACATGAGCTCACCAGAAGTACCGTTGATTCAACCGATTGAACATCACAGTCCCAGCTACCCACACAGTTGAACAAATGATTAACAACGCAGGCCGTATGAATTCAATCTGAAAAGAGCCACGTCTTCGTTAGACGATAGCCTAGCCTCCTGTACAGTGCTGCACAGTCGACTGCAGCACTATCAACCTGAAATATTCGGTTATCCTGGGTGATAATAAAGGTCCTTGCAGCAACTCTCTGCAGATAAAGGCACTGACTGTGTGATTCAAAAGGACAAGAGTCCACTCCTTCTGATTGTAGCTAAATGTATCACGCGTGCATTGAAACATTGTCACGTTATATCGTGAAAGTGCTTATATAGAAGCTGAACAGCCCAACCTTGGAGCTTTATAGGCGCATTCATCGACCTGACTTACTATGACGGAATCGCTTTCAACCATTCATCTTCCTCTGCCTTCTACCTTCCAAATACCAACTGACTGCCAAATTTTGGCCTTCAGTAATCTATGCTGGGCCCGACTGAATGTTACCGTAAAGTGAAGTACTGACTAGCTGACTGGGTATTTTCAACAATGGCCACAAAAACCGTAGTTACTCAGAAGAAATAAAAGCAATAGCAGGGATTTCATTCAATCTAAGTGGGTGACTCTTCAGAAAATGCACGTGCAAACGTTCAGCGAGCTGTGAGTCAGAGTAGTGACCTTCGCAAGCCAGATTAGAACCAGCTAACTGATATTAGCTGGTCCCTGTTCAACAGTGTATAGGGACTTGAATCCATGACCATTAACTTGGAATTCAGCGTCGTAAACACAAAACCGTCCAAATAGCGCACGCATAGCCCCAGTTCCGTTACATATATAACAGCTAGGGTGAGACAAAACAGGTTTACATCCTCATTAACGACATATATTCAAATTGTAAGAACTCAGGTATTAAACTAAAATATCAACAACAAAAAACGTTTTATCATGCCTACTAAAAAAGTGCACGCCAGCATGTGGAACACGTCATACGCAGATCAGGTATTGTCGGAATGTGTCACAATGTAAATGAGGATATTCGACCCAACATTTTCAGCTATCTTCATATGGTCATAAGGCGTGCGAAAAATGTTGATTCGAAGAAGATTTCGGTTCCTGTAAGAATAACCAGGTTGAGTAAAAAGCAGTTTACACACAAAGGATTGTCAGGCACACTAGTTAATTACTGTACAAAATTGAAGCACGGTTCCAATAATATGTGGCTGAACCAGCTTCATAGATTCTCAGTACTGAACCAACGATCGTGAAGTTCGCAAACGAAATAATTTTTACTGAACTAGCTTTGGTCCATGTAGCCTAAATAAATATTGGATACACTCACAAATTGCATCTTGTTGTATGGATAAACGTGTGCACCTTTGGCAAAAAACCAAATGCAAATTGGACAAAAATACTAGCACGTGTTGGACAGCTAGGTATTTGAACCAAGGTACTCGACGAGTGGAGGATGACGACGAGGACGGTAAAGCCATGGTTCAAGTAGCCGTAGAAAACGAAAATAAGCGCATGCACACACACACACACAAACAAACGAGAGCGGCCACAGCAAAGACCAAGCATGCTGCCGATAGAACAGCTTACAGCTGCGGTCTGGTGTCAGTCAACAGCAGTAGCAACAACACGACTGAGAGACGATACTGCGATGCGCACAGACACCACCAAATAGGGACCAGGACTGAAGAACACAAAAAAAAAGAAACGACCAGTAGGAAAAAGTTTGCCTGACATGCTGCAACCAAATAAACAAACCGAGTGGTTGTAAGGTGACTCATAAACGTTCAATGGGTTCAACGTGCGCTGGCACGCGGGCGGTCAAATTGAAGTGACAAGATGTGTAGAAAGTGTTTCTCCCACGAGCTGGAGACAAGTCAATAGGAAATGAACCCTTCCCACACAGTTTACAGCTGTGCAGCACCCTGAGCAAGCGTGCTGTGTCTATGGGATAGTCATCAGTTGTATGACAGCTACAGTGGTAAAATAACTCAGGAATACATACAACTACAATCTCAGTATGTACATTAGAAATGACTGATTACTATGTGATTCGAAAATATCGTACGCATACACCAAAACCAAAGCAAGCGTACATCAGATAACGATAACATACATTTCCGACTACCACTTTTAAGCCAACGTTTCAAGGTGCCAGTTCAGCACAGACAAAGACCGGCTATACATAAGGTCACATGGGTGAAGTAAGCGTTATGCCCACTTGAAGGTGTGGTTATTGTTCTTTTTTTCGAAACGTAAGCCGACCTGCATAAGAACATCAGCTGTGAAATGTGCGGGCTTACACAACGAAAAACATGCGGCAGTACTATAACAGCAAGGTTAATTCACAGATGACTTCCAAGTGGTATGTAACCCCTGGCAACAGTTCTACACCATTCACGTATATCGAGCTATAAAATGGCCTCTCACTTGCAGTAACGGAAGGCTCTTGGCTGTTCGCACAATACACGAGTCTTCTTCGGGCCTCAACAGCAATAGATAAGCTTACTCGCTGACGTTTGTACCTGATTCTAAGGAACCCTACAAGTCCCTTCAAGGATATGGTACGCAGTCATCATGCGAGCACTTCTGATCACCAATGACACGTATGTAAGGCGAAGTCCAGTGGTATATTTTCACATCCGGAGGCGGTATGGAACATCCAACTCACTCCAAGGTCAATCAGGGCTATATGTAGTGATCATCGCAGGACCTCAATTGCATTTGTTATATGTTTCGGCGCAGTCAAATATGCAATGACACAATCATGTGGACAGAATAGCAGAGTTAGGCTTGGTTGACAGCCAGCCTGAGAAAAAATGAAGGCATTCATCCTTAAACCGATCGGTAACAGACAAACTGAAGAGATATAGGGAACGAAAGCATTTAGTCCAAGGGGACTTGTGCATGCGACAACAGTGCCCCAGTCATAAATGAACGGTATTAATGTTTTAGGTTCATCTATCCAATATGTAACAACCACGGAATAAGGTTAGCAGAAAAACCTGAGTCAAACCAGTTCAGAAGATGGATAACGTTATATTTTATTTGCTACTGCTTGTCTCGAAAGAAGCATACTAGGCTTCCAAGTAGGACGCCTACGAGTAATTGCTCATCAACATCATCATAAACAGCAATACACCAGTGGTTATGCTTAACTGCCACACAACCATGAAGAAGAAACAAGCCCTGTTTAGGAAGAGAGAGAAAAGGGAGAGGGTAGGGAACTTAACCGCTAAAAATAGCTACGTCTACAGTCAAACATACAACATCAAGGCGCCTACACCTTGCAGACAAACAACCAAGCTGTAAGTGTAAGTAAGGCGTCATCAGCAAGACAGCTTCCTCACGGATTTCACTGCCCCGCGTCATTAAGTGCACTCACTTCACAGACAACTCGGACAAACAACGACAACATTCACGCCACTGAGCTCGGTTAGCCGCCATCTCACCTAAAGTTTCAAGCCACTGACTTTCTGAATCGCGAGGGCTCCAACCCGGAAGACGAACCCGATCTACAGTGCCCAACCCCTTCGTGAACGATTTCATTTGTCTACGCCACGTCATCATCTGTCCACCTCGCACCTTACGCCAATCGGCCGCAGCGTCGGCAAACAGTGCTCGGTGTGGCAAACGACTAGCTGGCATCCTTAGTACATGGCCTAACCATCTAAGTCTGAGCAAATGTAGTGACTGAACAAAGGAACTCATTTGGCAATCAGTGCCAAACACCCGCTTCCTAACCTCCTCGTTGCTTACTCGTTAGTGCCACCCGATACGAGCGATTGAACGCAGACATCGGTGGTCGAATATCTGGAGGCGTTTCACGTCCTCCTTGAACAAAAATGGTGAAAGAGGACAGCTTTGACGAACGCCGCTCCTGGTGCTGAAACTGTCAGACAGCTCACCGTAAACCCTAACCTGAGCCGAAGTATGGGAGTA
>JTDE01000429.1:1404-24201 GCA_014338405.1 Paragonimus skrjabini miyazakii | reverse complement strand
GCAAGGCAGCGGGTGAGTGGCAGCGTACCAGAACTGGTACGTTTTCCGAAAGAAGATGCCAACCTTCTTCCAACCCCCAACCTGGAGGACCAGAAGACTGGTTTGTCAGACCTCTACCTGTTGGCCTGCCTGGCATGAGTGACTCTATCGGTGTGGTGACCACACCGTCCAGTTTAGCTCAACAGGTCATCGAGATGCGCAAGCCGTCACACCGCGTCAAGGTCCAGTCTCGTTGTGACGGCGAATAATTGCTCAAGAGTGACGCGCACGATGCGTGCACTGTTTAGTGGGTTGATGGGGGCATTCTATGGAATTCACAACCAACTCACTCAGGCTTGTGCTCTGGAGAACCCGCTCCTCAGCACAACAATCCATAATCTTTCGAAACCGTTAAACGCACGTTAAAAAGGTTACGAAGCTTTTTTAATTTATTTCTGACCAGAAAGTTAACACTCTGAAAATTAGCCTGTTCTCAACAATGAGCATGTCTACGGTTCACAACACGATGTAGTTGTCAATATACATGAGGTCTGGGTGACGAAGATCACACATCGTGAGATATAGAGAGAATGCCGGACTCTGAATCGTCTATACTCGGAGCAGCATGCACTGCCAGTCGCAAGATTTGGTTGTGCTGTCCAGGCTGGATCAGCGACCATCGCAGGATAACAAGAAAGTGGTATTACACGGACGTGTGGATAAGATTAAAAGTCAATTTTCCAGGAGAATGAAAACATGTAATCAGCAAAGCTGTCCCAAAGAATCTTGAGCTTCAGCCAATGTTCCACATAAATGAAGGTTTACGCAAGCTACGAAATCACCACCATCATAATAGCAATACATCAGTGGTTCTCACTGATGCACAGCTGCCATACAACCATGAAGAAAAGAGCAAACCCTTGCCAGGAAGAAAAAACGGAAGAGGAAATGAAGGGACCTAATTAAAAAAGTATCCACGTCTATATTCACTCATTTAACATCAAGGTGCCTACACCTTGCAGACAAACAACCGAGCTATAAGTGAAAGTAAGCAGTCATCACCAAAATAGCTTTCACACAGTCTTTACTGCCCCGTGACACTAAGTACAATTACCTCACAGACAACTCAACCAAACAACGCCGCTGAGCTCGATTAGCCGCCATGTCATCTAAATTCTCTATCCACCGACTTTGTAAGTCGTACAGGCCCCGATCCGAGAAATGAACCCGACCGGCAGTGGCCAATCCTTTGAAGAACAACCTCATTTCTTAACGCCAGTGTACATTAGGAAACCGTCCCAAACCATCAACAAAAAGCGACACCGGTCGTACAGAACATGTGAATAATGTTTAGTAACCACGTGTTACTTCATTTGTTAGCCACACAACGTACACAGATGTATGCCAACCGGTCGGTCAAGTTAATGTACTAATTAGATAAAGTGATTAATAGTTCAGTCTCAAGAAAGGTAGTACACCTCAAGCGCTAGTACAAAATTGTATCACTTTAAGAACAAATGATGGCACAGAGCTATTTTTGTGCAGCGTATGCGGTCATTGAATTTCCAACCGATCAGATGAAACGGTATTTATCAGGTGTGGTAAGTAAGTTGCATCTATAAGACTAACAATATGCATTCAAAAAAACAATGCACAACGTTTTACGCTCAAACTCGGCGAAGGAACACCGATCGCCCTCTTTACCCGGTACCCGAGTAAACGGGTGCGCTGGCTCAACACCATCTGGTGCGTCTCCATGCTGCCGATTGGAAACGGCCTTCCACGTGGGAGCTAACTGCGAAATAAGCGAAGTTCTCTCGGCGAATAAGCGATCGCCGACAATGAGCGGTAGTACTACCAGAGAGTGGTCGATTCACGGTTGACAGCCGGGTCTTTCGTAAAATGCCATATAAGCTCTTGGGTGATACTCCCACATGGCGTACGTTCCCCCGCCACAAAAAGGTTTCAGGTACCCCAACGGGAGCACATGGGTTATCGGGCAACATGCCGTTCGTCTGGCGTGCTGTTTGTATAGCGTACTGACATCCCCAGTCTCCGCCAACCATGGATAACCCCCGAGGATGGCGTACGAATCATCTCGGTGATCATCGGCTTCAACGGGCACACAAGATGTGCCGGGTACCTTGAATGGCTGGACCCAATTGGAAGGGCGTGCGAACCAGTTTGGTAACTGGGACCCGACAGCAGGAGGAATCCACCTCAACAGTCCCGTCAGTCCAGGATTTCCTGGGTGGACAGATCTACCACGTCAGATCCAACTTGTCTGGTGAATCCTCTAACTGCTACGCTGCTTCTGTTGAAACCTCATGTAGGGCGCACCGGATATTCTGAATGGATGGACCGCATCCGAAGGGCTAAAAACTGAACCACTACTGGTCACCGGCCCCCAATGGGGTGGGAATTCTGTGCTTCTCCTCGCTATCTTATGGGTTAGGATTCTACTGAATCGAAAGCTCCGCGTGAGGCCCTTCAAACTAAGCCCCTTTTTCCGCCTGGGCAATCGAGAAGTATCTTGTCCTCACATTTATAACCTCAAACCTACATCAATTATGAACTTCGTCATACCCTCCTGTCACAACTCTTTAGCCGGGGTGTCGGCGGCCGCCTTTGCTCCCATGTTAAATTTCGCCGCACTAAGAAATTGTCTCCCTTCCCCCTCTTTTGTTAAACAGCTCTTTGGTTGGTGACCACCCAGTCCGGTTTTCAGACACACATCAGTGACTTACCTCACTTGCTGCTCGTCACGGAAGCAATAGTCAAAATGACAGTGTTTTAAACACCAAGGTTCCCTTACTTGAAGGACACAATCCATAACTCGCCCCCCGAACACCATTCAAGCTTATCACTTTTGATGTTCGAATACTTATGCAAACAGGTCAGCAAGCAGCCTTGTACGTACTGTTGAGATCCTCACCATCGACATCTGCTTCCTTGCGGATACACGGCGTCAGGGTTCTAGCTCAGCGCTACATCTCCAATCTCCGTCAGCCGTTTCACCATTCGGGTACAATGTGTGCTTGTCTGGAGACTCTGTGGTTCAAACCACTGGCACCATTGCATCAAAGTTGCTCGCAGCTATTGTACTTTGTAGCCTAGGCGAAACCCTCGAAGAACATATCCGTGAGCAGTAAGCCGGGTTTCGCCCTGGCCGTGGCAATCACATCATCACACTTCGCCAGATGTTCGAATTCCGCCATTCACACAGAAGTCCAACAGATGCCTTCATAGACATTAAAAGGGTTTTCGAATCGGCTGACAGAGTTGCACCTTGGGATTGTCTATTGAAGAAGGGTGTGCTTGAGAAGTGTGTAAACATCCCGAAAGCAATTTACTGGTCAGGTTACGGTTTATGACAGCGTAACGCCGAACGTTAACATCTCAAATGCGATACTACAAAGCTGTCCAGCCTCCCTCCTCCCATTCAACTTTGTGGTAGACAAAATCTTGACAGACTGCAATTATGGTGGTGTGGATTTGCTCCCAGGCACTCGGTTTCGAAACACAGACGACATTGCCCTAATCTGTGAGGGCCCACAGGCAGCCCAGAACATCTTAGACAGATTGGAGGCTGCAGTCCATCAGTTGGTTATGACCTTTGCACCTACTATGTGCAAGATAATGTCGCCAAATTGGCGAGACTCTTACCTTTGGCGGTGAGCCGTTGGCAGTAGTCGAGAAGTTTATGTACCTTGGGAGCTGTATCAGCGCTAGTAAAATGTCTGATGAGATCAATAATCGTATAGCAAATGATTGGATAACGTTTGTCAGCTTATGCCATTTGTGGTGTCAGCATTCCATCAGTCTTTCTATAAAAGGCCGAGTGTATAATGCCATCGTAAAGGTAGTCCTACTGTACGGCTGTAAAACTTGGTCCATTCGCTGGAGGACTGTTCAGAGTATCCGAGTTCGACCACCAGTGTTTTCGAAGCTCTAGCGGTGTGTGGAGGGAGCACCGTGTCAGCAGTGACGAAGTTCGCCGACGTGTCTATGGAATTTATAAGCCCTGGCGACGCTCAAGTATACTGAACTCGTCTTACAGGCCTCGTTGGCTTGGCCACATCTTACGAAATCCAACTCACCACCAGCCACATCGTGCCTTGTTTGCGGGTGGTGGGTTAAGTTGGAAGCGGCAACCCGGTGGTTAGCGCATGAATTGGGTTCGTGGTATGAAGGCCCTTGCTTTGAAGCTTGCTTCAGTAGGACGCTCCCGGCTGTCTGACTGGAGTCTGAAGGAAACTGAACACCTTTGATTGATTGTCAGACTTGGCGAATAACAGAAATCAATGGGGCTCAGATTGCGAGTTATTGTGTGCATCGTCGTAACTACTTCTCTATCTTCCCACATTTGCTTCCTCCTTCACCTTATACAAAACTTCTTTTTTTCTCACATTGTGATATGTTTGCCACGCTTTATAGTTTTTACGTGTTAAATATATAACACATAAAGGTCGCGTTTGAGAAATAAAACACCGGTTTTAGGTAAATAATTTTTCCATTCGGACACAAATAATGCGCAGTGCTCAAGAGTACAATGGTATTGAAACTGGTATGGCTGTCTACCAACAGCAGCTCGTGCTGTCAAGGCACAAGATGCAGGCCAGTAGTCATCTGGATATTAGCACAGATGTAGTACAAGATGTATTGCACAGTGTAGTGCACAAGACCTACAGAGCATTCGACATTCCATGTCACAATTAAAATACGGATTTCACAAAAGTCGGTGTGCTTACCCTCAACCGGCCTACAGTTGTATTTCTTTGGGTTTTGTGCTTTTCACATCTACACTTATTTATTCATACGCTATCTCGCGAACTATTGTCGGTTTCAGTGGTAGTCTGATACACGTGACTCAACAGAATAGCTCAAAGCTGAAAATGATACAGATTATAAGCTAGCCGTACAGAAGCCATTTCCGCGTCAACGCGCGGTCAATCTGAAAGCAACACTAACTTCAAAAGATCAACAAAAGAGTGAACCGTATCAAACTAGTCAATCGTCGAAAACTGGACAACTCACTTTGAACCAACTGTGCACGAGTGTTTCGTCTAAATCAAGGACAAGACACTTCTTGTTTACACAATCAGGAGGTAGTTCGCCCAACAGATCCATACCAGGTGTCATCTGATCAGTAGAACAGAAAGAAAAACTTCATTAACAAATTTAATGAATAGCATTGATAGATATCAGTGGAACAACAAACATATACGCAGGGACTGATGCACAATACATCAAATCAAACTACAAAAAATTCAACAAGGTGTGTAAGACAAACAAGCCATTAGTAATGTTATCCGCACAGTGAAGGGTTAGTCCAAGTTATCAAGCACATTGTAACTAATGGTAAAAAAATCCTCTGTAGCATAGATTTGGTGAGATGAAGACAGAACCTCGTTTGGCAAGCTCTAGCCCTGCCAGAGTGCCTTGGAACAACACACTGTATTCGAGAAAGCGCAAGCCTGGTAAGTGAGTAGCCCATAGAAGCAACCGGTGTATGGTTCTTATGACCTCGCCATCTCCGGGTATGTTAACGATCATCTATTAGAGTGCGTTCAGAAAGCATATAATCAATTCACCTGAAATACAACGCTTGAACTACGCCAGCTAAGGGTTCCGCATTAGTTGCTTCTAAGTGTATAATCACTTCTGCAATTTTTTTAGACTTACCATGCCGCACTTTTCAGAGATAAGCAATTACCATACAAACACGGAGATGCAGGTTCCGATGGGAAATCCAATAAACAAGAAGTACGTACCAATTCCAAATTTTCCGAGGATGAGTCTCCCTGAGCACCGTTTTGGTCAACAGCTGCTGGAAAATCAGGTAGTTCATGCTCAGACTGTGCTGCCTGATCGAGCACATCACCAGTGTCCCAGTAACCAGGCTGCTGATTAGTTCGTGTGCGAGATGAATCACCATGAAAGTAGGTGCCATGTGCATCTGCTGCTGTTGTAACAGAGTCCGCAGGGCGCACATCAGTAGAAGCGAAATCACGCGAAGGATGTTTGAAACCGGGCAGTCGAGGGAACGTCAACGTAAAAGACGAGTGTGCTTTCGCAGATGGGAGGGCTGTCGGCGCAATGGAGCCGCTGTTGGTGGACACTTTCGTGTCTGCATCAGTCAACGAGTTTGCTGTGGAGTTGGAATGTTCCGTATGCGGCGTAGACCAACAGGTCTGTGGTCCTGGCTTCAGGGCATTTAGTACGGTCTTCGGGAGAGTCGGTCGGTAGGGTGAGCCGAATGGTGCAACAGCGCCGGTATCAGGAAGCGGTAACTCATGATGGGAAGAAGCGTGTACCGGTAATTCATCAGGTTTTTCGTGATTCGGTGTGGTATGCTGAGTTTTCGCCATTTTTTTAGAAAACCATATCTTTGACTTTGTATTCTCACCGTTTCCCGCTTTGGCTTGTATACCAGAAGTTTGGGTAATTTTGGCAGGAGAAGGCCGGCGAGTATTGGAAGAACAACAACACAAAAGTTGGCGCCACGTGAAAGGCGACAACACACGTTTCGTGTGACGGGAAGATGGAGGCATCTTCTCCAAATGTGACTTAGATAGGTCCAGGTCTATAAATAGCAAGTGAAGCAAATAAAAGAGTGCGTCACATCGATCGGAATAAACGAGAATAAAATAAAATTTAATTGAGAGATATCGGCTGCTTATATAAAACTACTGATGATCTGCATAAAACCACACAGCTACACTGGAGTTAAATTTAGCTAAGCATAGAGTGGAAAAACTATCAGGTGAAAGCAAACCCCATCAGGGGCTGCAACTGCAACGGATAAACAGCCTATTTACAACAAAATCCTAAGCCAATGAATGCTAACAAATTTCCGAAAAACGACTGAACAAACTAAAGCGGCGGTGTTAAAGCAGAAAAAAGATGACAGCCATATGCTGCTTAAGCCATGAAAAATTATTCAAGACGGAATAATCTGGAACAGAAAGACATTAATCTGAATGTCAGGATTACCATCTAAAACCAATACAGGAGTTCGAACGACACAGTTGAGCACGTAGACGAGCACTCAGATCCTCACGAAATTAGATGAGGAAAACACTGGGAGGCGGAGGTGTTTTCAGAAAGTCATATGCACTAAGGACATAGCAACTCAATTGGATGAATCAACTATACTATGCAGCATCGCCAAATGAACTGAATGTTCAGACTGTTATTGAAAAGTGAGTAGGTATTCAATTCTTACGTCATAAATCGTTTACTGATATATGAGATTTTAGATCGCAGAGGAACTGGAAGGTATTACTTGTTTGTTCAAATCTAATCAGGGATGATTGAGGTGAGCGTAATCCGAGCCGCAAATCTGATTATCACACGATACACTTAGTGCTGAGGTACTGTGACAAGTTTTGTGCCATTCCAGTGTTTAGCGCCATATAACTTGCTGAGCTACTCGAGAAAATGATAGTTAGACTGTCCTAATTGAAATCGAGACAGACATGGTGGCCGCCAGCATTCAACTGAAAAGTAAATGAAATTTATCGAAGGAAAGATAAGATCTCAAATTAGACCAAGTCTCTGATAACCAGCCCGATATTCCAAGCTTGGCGTAGGTTGCAATGCCATTGATTCTCATACGGTCGTCTGACAGGTTGTCTTTCAGGCGATTAAACATGCTCGTCTGTTACCGCAAGTCATTGCGTTTTCAGACTTTCTGTCAAGGATTAAACTACTGTGACAAGTGCGTTTTTAACTGGAGATGTCAATGGTCCACTGACGAGGATCCAACAACATTAGTCAACGATAGTAGGTTTTAAGACTCATTAGTATTCACTCTCTTGAAGCCGTGAAATTTTATATACTGAAACAGGCTTCGTAACAGGAATTCTGAAGTAAAAGATAAAGACGAAGCCCGCTGATACGTGATTAGTAGTGTGAACATCCGGATTAGTCTGCAAAAATAATTGAGACCAAAGGAGGCTTCTTATAAGCTGACACACGTGGTAACACAGCACCACTCGTGGTTCCATCCACATATACCGAACCTGATGTTAGCCCAAAACATAGGATGTGTGGTACAAGTGGAACACTTTTCTGCAAGAGTACACCCACCGCTTTGGCTTCTATATTCCTTTCTATATTTGATTCCGTCTGCATTTTGAATGTAAGGTGCAGTTACAAGGTGAATAAAATCTGGTCACCGGGGTCTCAACTTACAATCTCAGCCTTCCAACACTGAGTAGCTTTTTGGTTCGAGTAGTGCAACTTTATCAGCTTGCACAATGAATGACAAGGTCATACTATGGGACCGTTTTAATGCACACTTCCACTTACCGAATGCAGTAAATCAGCAAACTCACTATAAGTAAACAACATCCAACAGTTTCCCATCTACCGTCGAACCTTTCTGTCGACAAATATTATTCTCATTAGCTATTGCTATCTTAACCTACAGCAATATCGTTAATTACACTGATCATGGCAAAGCTATCGCAGTTCTTGGGAGTTTAAAGGTATAACTTAAAATCGCAAATACATTTGTCATGTCCCGGCTGCGACAGGACGCGAACATGGTCAATTCTTTCAGAAGTTACGTGCGACTTCGAAGAAGTCATAGGTGAACAGCAACGAGAAAAGCAAACTTCTGAGTCATTCGTTCGTGACTCAATCGGATTGGAAGAGAGAAAAATCTGACCATAAAACCACCTTTGATTTAATCAGGCGGTTCAGCGTTTTCCAAAAATGACTTCTCTCGTACGGTTTCGGCACACCTGTTTTTGTACACTGTCTACCGAAAAGTATTCTCGCCCAGAAAACAAACATTCACAAAATGTTGAAAACTCTTATTCATCAGTCACTAATAGTTTATGCCACTGCCAACTGTGGCTCAGAAATACGATCGGGATATCAACATATCACGAGTCATAATGATTTCCACACACCTACCAAGCTGCATGCCGCTGTCCTATTTAAGAATGTAATCCACGAACATACTCAACTCTGCCATAAAGTCAGTGCACTGATATGCTATATAGTCACGATATTCTTTGATTACGCGAATACGCTGAAATCCTCTTTTTGGAACTAAATCCACCCATCCTCAATTCGCATTCCCCACAATTTCAGTTGAGCTTCGAGTTTCACTTGAGCATCACACATCAGAGTACAAGATCTATGCTACTAAACCAAGAAGCTACTCAGTACACAATACAATTTATATCAGGCCAGAAACTGAAACACTTTTGTAATTCAGTACCACAGAGCGCATAAGTATTGGCTACCCCAAGTAAATGTGAATGTCATAGAGCGGTAAATGATCACAGTTAATTCAATCGATCGCTTCCCACATCCCCACGCTCGTCACTTTCCGTGTACTGACTAACCACTAGCGAAAACCACGCAAAATGAGGCGTGCAGCCAACGTGAGTTGTACATTGCGTATCACCAAATTCCAAGTAAAGATGAGAAAAAGTGTACAGCTGTCGAAGCGTGTGATAACCTTTACTAATTTAGACAGATTCCGTTTGTACTAACTGACGGAAGTGCAGGTTTTCCAGAGAAACAATACGATATTGCCGACAATGGGAAACTTTCTGCTGTTTACTTACGATGGCAATGTCACTATGTACGAACCGACTGTAGAAGAACACGACCAGAATTCCGCAAAATTCTCAACAGTCACACAGACGTACGATACCAGGTCCAAGAACAAAAAAGGCGCCGAAAGGTCCTGATGACTAAATCTCTCCAGTTTTGGGATATCAAATGGATAAGTGACCAAAGTCCCTGAAGTCGATGCCTTCAACTCAGTACCGGAAAGTACAAAAAACGCGTGATAGGTACGTTTGCATACTGCTCTCAGTGAATATCGCATTTCTTTGATAAGACAAACTCATTTGTAAGAAATGGAATCGCCCTTCATTTTGAATATACTATGGTCGTATTTTAAGCAGCAGCTGAAAAATGATGTCTTTCACTGGCAAACCTGATATTAATCTGGTGGTAGAAACACGCCTGTTCCCCTACAGTGTAACATACACAGGGCTCAAACAAGTTGCGTTTGAAAAGCAGACACCCGTGCAACTGTACAGACAATGAAATGAAAAATGAATGAAAAATGATGATGCTTTCCAGTGGGTAACCTCTTCAGGCTGGTGACAGGACAAAGATATGTCGTATTCTCTTTAAGAAGGAGACCGAACCGGAAAGTAAAAAATAAAAAACCCCAGCGACAGCTGTTCGAACTTTAGGGCGCCATTTATCTACATACTTCGTGCGCTCTTCTTTACACTTGAAGTAAAGAAACTATTCCTTGAAGTTTCACGTATGCACAACTCAAACCAAGTGTTTATAATCCACCACATATTACACTGATTAAAACCATATGATCGCTTGAGTAATTCGCAGTAAGCTCAAGTGGACCACCACTCAAGAAGATGAGAAACATTTCGTACTACCGTTAATGAGTTTGCGCATTTTCCATTTGTATGTGTGTTCCCACACGTCTACTTTCACTGCAATTACATGTCCGTCTGACTTACCATCCGACTTTCACATCAACTCTAACCTTCTGCACCCCACGAGGTATAAGGACATTGTCGTAAGGGCTAGAAATTTGAACGCTCGTGTAGGAAGGTAAAATGCTAACGACCGTAACTTAGATAGCCCACACTCATATGGTACCCGTCGAACAGACAACGATGAACGTCTGTTGAAGCTCAGTGTTGATAGCGGTTTGATCTTGGTGAATATAAACTGTCAGCGAAACCTGGCGACATTTATCACCAACCCTAGAGTGAACATAGAGTGATCACAGCCATAAAATATAGGTGACGTGGCTATCTACAAGACTGTAGGTCGACCAGGATCAACTGTGTGAATTCCAATCCATCAATGGTATGTGTCAAATCCTCAGTTAAACACCAATGAGAACCACTGCCGTATTGCTATCTGTGATGAGGATGACGGTGATGCCAAAACAGCCCTGCGCTTCAGTGAGAGAACAGTTCGACATCAATATCGTCGCCGGAGATAGGAACACACTAGTGGTTAGCGCTTATTCTTAACCAACACATGATCAGGAAGAAAAGATCAAACTCTAGCAGAGAAAAAAAGGAACTGGAAAGAAGTTAACCTCACCACAAAATGCTACTATGTCCATAACCAAATATTCAACATCAAGACGCCTACATCTTTCAAATAAACAGCCGCGCAATAAATAGCAAGTCATCCTCGTCGTTAAACACAGACAGACGTATCCAAACCAGCAGGGGGAAAAACCGTCCTATGTCTACCAGAAGGCGCTTGCATTCAGTCGAAGACCCTGTCGAACACACAACATTGAAGCACATTGGCCACATAAACTACATGCAATCCAGAAGTGTGGTATTGCCTGGTGGAGTACCACGGTTCGTTTAGCTACCAATCGCTAGGTCTCTATGGAACTTCTCAACACTCGCCAGAGTATTCCATCCAGCAGTGAGTACAGTCCAATCTGCATACAACTACCGAAGAAGCTACGAAAAAAATAGCGAAGCTTGATGGACACAACGCGCTACAGAGATGGAACAAGTCGCTGCTACCGGGAACTTTCAAAGACTCTTTCATCTCATCCGAACAATTAGTAGCAGGAAGCTAGGTGTGTGTGAAGCAATCTGCGAAGCCAATGATGAACCTATTCATAACTTGTAACGATACCTAGGACGCTAGGTTGAGCGTTTCACACAACAGTTCAACTGATCACCCACGCCATCGAATAAGCTTTCGGGTTCTGCCGTGTTCATTGATCTGTTGGCGTTTCTCGGCCCTCAGAAACAGCAGTTCAGCTTATGATCAGGATCCTGATACGGCACAAAGCACATGACCTTAACAATCTCGATTCAGGCAGTCAGCAACTTGAAAATTCTCGTCTACAATTCGACTAACTAGCTTGCTAAATTGATGTCCATTATCAACTGCAATCTTCCTGAGCGCATAGGACGCAAAGAAGGGCAAGGAAGTGGCCTCGTAAAGACGGACCATAATCTCCTACGTGTCCGGTGGGTTAGCCACTGATTCATCACTCCGCTAAAGGAAGCTCAACGCCCACTTGTTTTTTTCAGGAACCTTCATCTGTAAAAACATTCCCTCTGTATCTGAAGACAAGGCTAATAAACCTTTGCGGAACCGTAGTGAAACACCCATTAGGTTGTTCGTCGAAACCAGCCCTTGCTGCAAGAATTCATTCAAAGAGTTGTCTTTGTATTTCGTCGCACAATCGAATACAATTTGCACCTTCTCATGTTTGTTCGGATTCAACATGGGGTGATGAGGGAGATAGCATCAGCGAAGGGTCTGACCCTTACTGGTATCAACTATCGATATATAACCTTTGGTCAGATGTGCATTAATAATCTCGTTATATTTATGCACTAAACCTGGTGTCGTCGGAAAGTCTCTAACTTAGTCAATGCAGACGTTCCTGAGCCGTCCATCGGTTGCCAGGAAGACTGACACCGTCAGACCGTCAAGGCAAACCAATCTCATACCGACCATCCTTGAGCGCTGCAGTGGACTCTACAATATGCGTAGCTCGTTGATCATTACAGGAGCTAACCACCTCATCAGACAATCCGCGCTCTAAAAACTGTATATCAAACATACGCTGAATCAACCGTTCTAGCCCAACACCCTTAAAGCAATGAACTTCAGCCTTGCTGTTTGTAAACAATGAAGTGGGGCTTTGCAAAGTCCAAGCAAAGATGGTCTTCAGAGCGTCTGGCGGATGCCTGCTCCCTTTCCACTTACCCATTACCAAATATGCTACCGGCACATCATAGCCTATTAGTAAGCCGACTTTATCCTCCCCTAATGCGATGATAGGCAGATCGACCAAGTGAGATCAACGCTGAATGTCCTTCTCGAATATGGTTTCCACTCATTCAGCCGGAAGAACTATGGAAGTAAAGGCCTTGTCGATCCTGATCCTACTTCCATCATCCAAAGACTCAACTTTCAAACTCAGCTCTTGACATTTAATAGTATCCGTCTTATTTAACGTACGGATTCTGAGCGTTCAGTCGCTTGCTGGCAACCCTAATCGCTCAGCTAGAGACTCATCTATGAGTGTGGTACCAGAGGCGTTACCTAGAAAGACATAAGTTCCAATTGTCCCGATTGCCCCAATTAACTTGACAGTCACGAAGCCCAGACGAATCCCCCTAGCATGCAAAGAGGTGACTCCACAGCTTGACTACTTCAAGTCGAGTTAAGATCATGAAGGCGCCGGATGTGTTCATCAGGGCATGATGTCGCCCCCCATATAGAAGAAGTGAACACTGTACACGGACTCTGAAATACTTGACCGTATGGTTTAACGAAAGGCAAGCAGAACATTGTTTACACTTCCTTAGAACCACTCTAACGATATACTTTCAAATCGCCGGCACGTCGGCAAATCATGATCGTCAACACATACTGCACATTGGTGTGGCTTATTCACCGTTCCGACGATGGTTGACACACCAGGTATTCGTTGGGACTCCTTGCGGAAGCGCGCGGTCTGCTTTCCATTTATATGACCCTGGATTGATCAGGCGATGAGTTGATCATATAGGTTACTAGAAACAGAAACTCGTCTTTCTATACACTCACACAAGTCTTCGAAAGAAGGCTCCCGACCAGTGTTTATGGCAGAATTAGCTACCTATGTCCACTTCTCTAGCATGGGACGAGGAAGTCTACCAGCAATACACGGAAGATTGGGCAGTTTAACTCGGATGAATAGTTCACTTGGGACAACCTCAACTAACATCTCTTCATCTGAGTTACTAAACTTTACAGGTCCTCAGTATCTCCTGCGACAAGTCTCCGGACGTTAACCACGTCCTTGGTGATAGCCTGACTATTTTCACGGGAGTCTTCTAAATAGTCACTTCACTATTTCGGTCGCTTGATTAAATCCTACTTCGCCAGGTAGCAATAACCAATGTTCGATAGCTGCCTTAGCTCAACCCATGCAATAATAAATCAAATGGAACAATTTTTTTTCAACGTCATTTAATCTGCAGGCCATATTAAGCCCAAAAGTTCGTATGAGGCTATGTAATTTCAACGGCGAAATTTTAGAGGATTCTAACTAGATTGCTGGCAGGCAAACACTGATGATTAAGTTGCGCATATATTCCTCTATAGAATACAACATTTGGCAAGTCCCTGATAAATACGCCATCACCATCTCTTCAGCTCACTCGGTGAACTCTCAAGAGCCTTCCGGAGTTCGTAAGTGTGTGTTTCAGTTCTGTTGTGTTCGAAGTCATGGAGCATCAGGTGGCGTTTGTTCATAAGTTTCATTGAACCAACAGAAAATCCACTATTATCGTATCCGCAATGCCCCCTTTGGAACATACCTCGTCGCGAAAAATAAACACACCTGTTGAGATTTTCGTCTAATGCTCACCTGGATCAAATGTTTTGATCGGGACAATGCTGTTTGACAGGCATTTTGTGTAACCGCATCGCCCAATTTCCCACTGAGTGCCTAGTGTTTGCTAACAAATGATCTATGAACAAACCATGGTTGAGTCGTAGAATGACCATCACGTGAGGCATTGCTGTCGTACGACTCGGTGAATGAATTCCATGAGATAGGCATAATCGTAGCAGTCAGTCACCACTGACAATGCGCGACACCCGGACAACAAACACACCACCTAGTCTTTTCTCCCTCGGAGCAACACGATAAAGCTGTGCGTTCACATTGCCAGCCAGCAGAATGGTATTCGAGTGTTTCGTTCGCCCCAGAAGATCAAAGGAAACATAGTAGAAGGCGTTCTTGGTAGCATCCTAAGTACTGTTTGCAGACATGACAAGTAAAAAAACATCTTCCTGGCTTGTACTGACAAACTTTGGCCGCCGTGTTAAGTCTGATGATACATGGGTGACCATTCACTGATCGAGCAGGAGGGGCAGGCTCTGCTCTGCCTTAGAGAGCAGTGCAATCCCCACTGCAGCCTGATCGCGAGATCCGACTTCGTCATCACTAGAACGCTTGACAAAGAACCACTGATCAATGGTACTATCCAGGGACGAAACCCAGTGAAGGACAACGTCAGGACCGTGAGAGGCGCGTTTTGGCGGCGCATCACACATTTAGTTTCACATTCGAGAGTATTTGCATGAACAGCTATCCGACCCATATGTCACAAAGTGTAAACATTAGAAGCCCCAATGTTCACCAAATGTCTTGGCCTGAAGAAAAAAAAATAGGAGCAGGGTAGGAAGGTGTGAATGAGTGAACTGGTCTGTCGGGGCAACGATAACTTCTGATACTTCTCGGCCGGCTATGTCCAAGAAAGCAGTTGACCTGAGGAACCCCATCCAAAGTCACCGACTGAAAAGTCAGCCTAGCAAAACAACGAGAGACAGGATTTCTTGGGGGCTCCATCAAGAGCCAATGACAATAATCTGGCCTACATGGCAATGAGGGGCTCGCCTAACTTGACAGCGTAGTGAATAAAACATTGGTGCCTGATTTTCATTGCAGTGGCTGCAATTGAACCCACATCAAGACTTTAAATGACACCGAAAGTTTTTCGATCGTGCTGGATAATGCCACCGCGCTTACAGTCAGCTGTTGGACGATCAGACTGACCTTTTGTTTGACGGTACCTATTTTAACCTCATCCTTCTTTACTTGGAAGACAACACTGTCACGTCTGGGAAGATAGTTATGCTTTATGCTCATAAGACAGTGCCCCACCACCCAAACATTTATACGCAGTCAATAGTGCGGCGTACAACCCTATGAGTGTACCTGTTTTTCGTCTCACCACTCCCCGTGGGCTTGCCTAACATAGTTTGCCTACAAGGACCGAAGATCTAGTCGGTGTGGCCCTTTGGGCCGATGCACTGGACAAGCCTGATCAACACCTCCGGTACGTTGGAAACGAGGGGTACCTGGATAGTGTTGCTAGGATCTCTTCTACCTCAAGTGAACAACAAGTAGCGGAAAACAAGGCCTAAGCTCGACAGTCTGCAGGGCTAATGAGTCTATCCACGACCTGCATGGACGCTTACGACGCTGGGTTGAGTAATTTCAACAGCAACTCAACAGGTCGCCCGCTCCATTAACTACGCTATCATTCACTCATGTACTCATTAGTCTGTCGGCGCTTTTTCATTATCGGAAGCAGAAGTCTCACTTGAGATTAGGCTCCTTAGACGTCCTAAGACATCAGGCCCACAAGAACTCCTGTTGATCTTTAAAGATGAGAGCTTAGCCCTGGTCGAGGAGATTGCAGCCTTGCGTGAAGTCACTTCGAACGATTGGAATCAGGTTGACGTAATACCCATTAACGAAAAAGGCCTAAGCGATTTGTGCCAACCGTCAAGAGGTTGGCGTGACTAGTATTTTTCCTATATAATGAAACAGTTTCCTGTTTGTTGCAGCACACTTCCCTCTCCGTGTAGCTAGTCGCATTAGACATGTAAAAGGATCAGGAGCTCTTGTGAGAATCTTATCAGGGGCAACGTGATTCGGGATCCAATAGGGGTTATGGTGTAAAGCACATCTGGTAGATTCACTGCAACAGGAGATAGATATCAGAGAAAAGCAGATGAGGTTTTGCTTTTATCGAAGATGTCTTCTAACTTTTTTCGTCAAATAATGTAGAAAAGTCGTAGGCATCACCGAACAATAACCGTCGTTTAACTCGAAGCTGCGCTCAAACCAGTGTATCAGGATACACTTTGGAAGTCGTTTAGGAGCAGAGGTTGGTTTAAAAAGTATATAAACCTGCCGACGGCGCCCTACTCATACACTTGTCCCAATAAGGGTATATGACGAACTGTCTGACAGTTTCAACACCTTGAGCAGTGTATATCATGGGCGTTCATGGTCACTAGTTTCGTTCAAGTTTACATGATACGAAATCATGGAGGATAGTCCACACAACTCGCAAAATTTTAGCCCAGATCAATTTGATGAAGTCCGACCGGCCGTGATAATGCCCAGTAAAAGGTGTTGCTGATTCACAAGTTCCAAAATGCACTGGCAACGTTAGATATTTCGCATTCTGTAAAGTTTTCCGGGAGGCGTTTCGCAGTCACAAAGTGCGAGGTATCTCTGCAGGCTTGGAGTTTCTATGTACATCTAACGTTGAACAACCTAGTTATGCAGACTGCAGGTCTGTTGGTGTATTAGAGGAGATTTAGCAGTTGCAGTGGATGTATAGCAAATGAAACAGAGGCCCATATCTCCAAATGACGGTCAAGCATGTTCGATCGTCCACACACGTGGTTGGGCTGTGACAGAGATATCACGTAGTCGTCCACCACATGGAGCACTCCATCTCGCTCCTCCAGCCGAGTGTTGTAAGATTCGAAATAAACAGACTAATTTGCCATGTCCAAACGAACAGTTACCGACAGGCACTGTAGGTTGGGTTGGGACACGTGTCGTTCGTAGTCAATGGATGGAGACATTGGGACAGATGGAGACCAATCAATTTCAGTGACACGAATGTTAACTCATTTGGCGTAGGTGGCCGTAACTAATGATTTTGGGCAATAAGGACTGCAGGGGAGCTACCTCACGAATGTCACCTTACTTGCACTTGCAACTCGGTAGTTTGTTTGCAGGCTGAAGGTGCCTTGATTATAAATGTTAAGGCCTAAATATTGGACCTCTATGTAACAAATTTCATTCGTTCTCATTGTTCTATGGGTAATCCAAAGACTACTCTTTTCCGCATTTTTAAAGACTATGCTAATTATGAAGGGATTCCTATCTGCTTGCTATTCAGCAGGAAAAACCGGTCGCCAAACAGGATTCTTCCTGAGAATGTGGATAATAAAATTCGCCGCAAAGTGTATTATTAGCTGAACAGAAAGCAAGGTGTTTTGCTGATGACGTTTTACTTGCACCTACAACTTGGTTGTTTGTTTGCAAGGTGTAGGAACCTTAGCGTCGAACGTTTGAATATAGACGAAGCTATTTTTAGTAGTTAGGTTCTTTCCTCTCTCCTTTTTTTCTTCCCTCGTCCTGTACTGGATTTGTTTCTTTCATTGATGTGTAGTAGTTAGGCATCAGTAAGAACTGAAGTATTGCTGCCTATGATGGTAATGATGAGATGATTCACTATCGCAAGGAGGACAGCAAACAACACGCCTGATTACTTTCTCTGGAATAACATCTAGGTTCCTCAGAGTGTGGCAAAGTAAGTTGTGTGCATACACTCGCTGAGTCAGTTTACAGCAACAAGAGCTACAACCTAGATAGCAAACGTTCGCAGTGCCCAGAGGTCTAAACTAAGGGTGATAGTAGTTCGAAGATGCACCGGGACGAGTAAGTTCGGTCAAGTTTAACAAAGGAAGCACGAACCCAGTAGACAATGGTGTGTATTTTCAGATAAAAATGTCAGAACTAAGCATCGACCTTTATAACACAAACCACTTTTGACGCGCAACCTACTGAGTCCCATCTGGGCTTGAAAGTGACAGGCGGCCCAAACCTAGACGGTTTGCAAAGACGGAATTCGTGATAATGCATCTGCTGTGAACATGACCAAAAATCCTCGATCTAGAACTTGTATGACAAAGTGCACACAAAGCTCTTCAAAAACTAAGTTGATGGCACAGAAAACATACGAATACTTGTAAGCGAACTAGCAGCGCATCGCATTACACGACGTTAGACTTGCCAACGGAATCCGCCTCGTTTTCAGAATTACTTTACGATGAAAGACCGAACACATTCACAGGCGAGATTGACCAGTAAACCGTGGCCATAACTAAACCTTAGCCGATAAATTTTATAGTATAAACAGTGAAGCACTTTCCGTGGATTACTGTTCGACCCAAATGCTGAAAACTCGGCTAGAACTAAGCATTTCACAAGTTTTTGCATTGATGATCACCTGAAGCCAATCAGCTGAAAAGAAGCACACAAATTCAAAAAATACTGGAAACAAGTGTTTCAACATGGCCATACACGTAGCGGATTGTTTCTGAGGAATAAAAACGCCATCGGGAGAGAAGATGTAGAAGGCCGTCCGTGATCCTGTTTAATCCAGTAAACCCACAGCAAGAAAACAGCAAAAAACTATTTTTAAAAAAAAACAAAGAATGGCTTACAAAGTGGAAGGAAGGTGTTTCCAACAACTTTAAAGAATACAGGTCGGCAGTACTTCTTACTTGACTGCACATGAATGACATAGCTGTACTGGTTTCTGGTGACCCCGAATACTAAAAACATGGCGCGTTCAAACAGACGGAGAACTGACAAACTGAGAAACCATCAACACCATTGTAGATTTCTTTTAAACATCTTTTACTAAGGAGTGGTCAATTAACTTGTATCTAGGAAAGACGTCAGACATAAAACAGGCTGAAGTAAACCGCACACCTTTTTGAATAGCCACGGTTATTAGTGCTGGAGTTCGGCTGACGCATAACCGTAAAAAGTCTGCTTAAAGATAAAAGAATAAAGGGGATGCAAATTCATCCGGACAAAACTCAACAAAAGCAAGTCCGAACACTGTAAATATGCAGATAGCTTTCCTACAAATTTCGCTGACTCGTTTCGTCACTTTCTCTCATTTCGGAGGTAATTTCCTTTTTCTTAAAAACCAGCACTGGGGCGAGCAGCTATCACCTTTTCAAGCGTCTCCAGCCAGATTAGGTGAGTCACGAGACCCCATGGCCCATGAAAATACGACACAGTTCCTAAACTGCTGGTGAGTTGCTTCATTTCTCTATCAAGCTATCAATCAGTCATCATGTGTGATTGGCCGCATCTATATCCAGATTAGCCTGTAACAATGGGCAAAGCCATAAGGTGATGCATAAGTTACCACAAGTGGCTGGAATTGCACTACCTGAGGTTACATCTAACACCAGGCATCCAGCGTAAATTCGAAGGGGAAAAACTGGGAAACGTGTGGATTAAAGCCATCATAGCACAACCCCACATCCAGATGATAAGCTAAAGTGAAATTCTCATCTCTCGGATGCAAAACATAGTAAGACCTAACCAAGAAAAATAATATTAACATGTGGCAAGAAATTAATGCAATGTGTCCACTACGGAAGAAAACAAGAGGCTAAAATCTGAGTAAGAAACTGCATCGTAACAACCAATAATCATCTGCGACCGATAAGGAAGGCAGTCACCCCGTAGCGTACGAAGTGGGCCGCTTGAAAATAGCCTGCAGTTATTCAACTCCAGTAAGTATAGTAACCCACCTCACCCAACAGGATATCAGTCAAGCTAATCCTTGCACAGATCTTGTTATGTTGAACAAACCACTGCGCACATACACACAAAGAAACACGCATGTACATAAAGATTCTGTCCGGAGCCTAACGGTATGGTACTGTGATTCGATGCATACCAGTGAAGAGGAGCACTGTGGATGATAAATTCCGAAACACAAATACCTAACTTATAAAGTTGAGATCCTCATATGTCGCCACTTTGTGAGTATCTCTGAGATTCACTTTACTGATTGCTAAGATATCTTGCTGCTTCAGGGAAGAGAAGGGGCGCCGACCGTTAATTATAGCACAATTGTGAGCAAACACAGTCTTAGTCTTAGAGTTACGCGCTTTTATTTCATTCTCTGCATAACTACCGCCGTTAATGCAGCTTCTCAGGTACACAACCCGGTCAACAACCTCCATGACTTCATTAGTCAACAATAAATCTATGTGATCCCCGCAATCTTGCAGAAAGCACTTTGCATTTCGAGGCTGCAAAGCGCATTCCAAAGCATTCAGCAGAACGCGAAGTAGCCTCTAGTGTTGTTTGTGCTGCCTGAATAGTGTCAAACGGCAACACCTTGTCGTCAGCATAATCAAGATCAGTCAGCCTTCCACCACGTAGAAGGTCCAAACCAGCATCATCTGAGTGCCGCAAACAGTCCTCCATTACTTCGTCCATGATGAAATTGAACAAAAATGGTGAAAGGAGACAGCCTTGACGAACGCCGCTCCTGGTGCTGAAACTGTCAGACAGCTCACCGTAAGCCCTAACCTGATCCGAAGTATGGGAGTAAAACGCCGACAGTATGTTTACATACTTGGTCGGTACACCCCTGCGCTTAAGCGACTCTAAAAGTGTAGATCGATCTACTGAATCGAATGCACCTTTACAGTCCAGAAATATGGCAATTGATGGCCGGGGGTACACATGATGCTGCTCTAAAACTTGACGCGCAGGGCGAAACCCTGTTTGTTCTCCCCTAATGTTTACCTTCCGAGTTGCAGTTAGTCGACAAAGTATAATGGATGCTAGAACCCTAGAAATTACTTCGGTCAAAATAATTCCCCTACGGTTTTCGCAAGAGCTCCTGATACCTTTCTTGAATATAGGACCTATTATCGCGTGACCCCAGCACACAGGAATGGTCTCCGTCATCCAGACAAGTTGAAACAGCTGGGTCAAGGCCTCAAATAACACCTCTCCACCCTCTTTGAAAAAGAGATTGGAAGGGCCAGGCAGTGAATTACTAAAGGAACTGAAAGCAATTGATATCAAGGTGTGGTCGCCAAGCTGACTGTAATTCCTGTAACAAACTCGGATTTTGACCGAGAACTAAGAAAGATATGGAGATTAATCGAGTTCAGTAACATAAACGTCTTGGTTGCATAACTGATCTGTCCATGAATGACTAATAATTCACAAAGCCGGAGAGTAAAAGCAGTCTTGTACATGCCACGTCACTCTTAATCGCAAAACATATTCGTCGTGAGTTTAGAAATACGTTTTGGGAATAAGCCCAACCCATTTTGTTCCTTTCATCTCTTAACTAGGACTTGCTTTCCTTCCCATAGTTGTATGAGAAGTAAGAGACAATAACAACTGGCAACGGTGTCAACTACTATCGATGAGGATGAAACGGCTTTTACCAAGGACGGACTGTCAAGAATTCGCAAGCCCAAGAATCACAACAAAGCTTACAATTACAAAAGAATAAATGGGAGGTGTGGAACTAGAACTTTACAGCATATCTAGTAGGGGCAAATGTTCAAAGAAGCAAATCAAACAAATATGTACGACTGGTGTGTGAAACAAAAAAGTAACACCGCAGTATCTAGGATGTCAACTATTTTACACTTATAGTTAACCGCACTCTCAAGAACAACTGGTGTCCTGAGCAAGCAGATTAAATTACTCTTGGAGCTCGGCGTATGATGGGGTATGGAAAAGCCCAAACGAGCGGCATTTTATCGTTTATGAAGCGCAACTGTTCAATACATTCAAAATAGCAGTTGCCAACAGCGGAGTTTGAGTTAACCCATAGGAAGAGTTGACAGCAACCCACTGAACGACAAATTTCCATGTTAGTCATTCATTAGTGGCAAAATAACAAGCAAGAGAAACGATCTATACTTGAACACGAAAACAACACACAGATATGGTCGGGGTTTGCCTACCCAGGTACGAGGTAATGTAATCGAGTTTGCAGAAATACGACAATGGATGCATTTCTGTGTGTACGCGCCACCCCCCACTGATTATGTGCCTCAGTACAAGAGACTATGTTCTCATGCACGGAATGATCGCTTCCTACTGTTCCCATTACTGCAAGCTAGCACATATGCTACTGTGTTTCAGTAGACAAACTTTTATTCACTGTGACGCCACTCTCGCATGTTGATGCCGATATAACTTTGGGAGCAAAGGAGTGGGGAACGTGGTAACTTGATATATAAGAACCTGTATCTTTCGGCTTATTATTGTCTTATTATTGTCGTATTCAATGTTTCGAACTAAAGTGACCTAAGGATTGGGAAAACAGTTGGCCATAAAAATGTGTAGCGACTATAATAAATGATATTTTTGATAGTCGCATT
>JTDE01000428.1:191951-211514 GCA_014338405.1 Paragonimus skrjabini miyazakii | reverse complement strand
TTGTCATGGCTGAGGTAACCGATTGAAACTAACAGTACATTCACTGTATCTCTTCGCGAGGCGACGGGCAATCTAAACATTACTTACGAGCGAATGTGATTAAGCCTTTGCGTATGGTACTTCGGTCGTGCTTAATGTATGGCCAATGATTAACACGGTTGTTCCATGGAAGCTAGGCCAGAGTTCGAATTCTGGCCATGGCAAAGATATGCAATAGGGGAACTCCAATATAATGCTCTTCGACTAACGAGTCTTAGGGAACGCGAAAGCTGAGGTCACCTGTGAGTAATGTAGGCCCCCTCTCCAACTGAAAATACAGTTGTGTTAACCTGCTAAGTATAAAATGTGCAGTATTTTTGAAACCAGTTTAACGAGAGGGTTGAGGGCCAACTTTGAGTGTCCCACTCATAGGATAAGCGTGAGCAGATTACCGCGTGCGCCGTTTGCTCTTTCTGCTCGGCTTGATCTCACTGAGCGAGGTTAACCGATCCTCATAAATCGCCTGGAATAATTGAAAAGAATAAAAATGAGGGTGACGTTAGCTATCCGAATTATTCAGAACAATTGTTGGACGAACATTGTTCAACCACGTTCGATTGCGAGGGCTGTTGTAATCCATTCTGCCGTGTCGTGAGTCATGCACTTTAGCACAATAACCTTGCCAATGCTACTCCATGCGACCAGTTGTCCAAAGCCTTGGCATCTGTATGTGACCGCACACCAACCCGAACAATGAATAGACGATGTGTGCAGTCATTTGTACTTGGTTAGCCTACGGATCAGACATTCCAGCTCTTGTTTCTGCCCTCTTGTGTTACCCGTTCACCTGAGTGCGACAAGTTAATCTCTTTGTTCGGTATGTGTCGACAGAACATCTACCTCGGTTAAGCAAGTTCTCCACTTTTACAGTGCAAAACGTTTGATGGCGTGCGACACACTGGGTCATTTATGGACCACACAGTTTGGACTACCAAATTCTAGACAGTAACATTAGAGTGCACCGGGGCTGATACCCGTGATTGTATAATTAATGGTCAACATTGTCATCATTTGCTCATGTCGAGGATGTTTTAGTCATAGCCAAAGAAAAATCGACCACAAAGCAATCATTAATAGCTCCAAGACGAAAATTATTTCCGATACTGGGTTGCTTTGCCTTCACGAATTCACACTGCAGCCGATTCGATCGCATGGAAAAAGTGGGCACATTGACGACGTCACATGGATCAAAATTTCCATACGTGCAATCGTTCATCAGTGTATAGCACACAACGTGTTTGATTATGGCTCCTTCATTCGACTATTCCGAGTTGACTGGTGAAATACCCAGGCAAGTGAGGATGTCATTATCGAGATGCTCACACTTTATGACAGACGATAGGGAAGAGTTGGTTTATTGCTTGTTGATAATTGATACAGTGCTGAAGAGACATTAAGACCTTTTAATTACAGACACACCGACGTGAACCGTTAGTATCATAAATAATTAAAGAACTAATTGATTGGTTTGGCAGGACCATTTGGGCGAAATGCTACAGTGGAATAGTGGAACGTAAACAGCCACGAACATCCTCACAGCTTTAGGAGTTCCACAAAGCATTAGACAAAGTCCCTAAGGATAGGGCGTCCGAATCTCGCCAAAGCACTGTCGTGTCGTGGAAAATTTACTCTATAGAATGCTGAGGAACATTATCTTCTTAGATGAGACCCAACTGTGAAAAGTCAGGGCTTCGGCTGGATTCGAACCAGTGACAGATACACCATACCTCAACGCGGCAAGTGCTGTATCAGCTGAGCTACGAAGCCACGCCAGGAGCTCGGAAATTTCACATTTGGACTCGGTTACCCATCCGTTCCACTGTCTCATATGGAATCCACCAAATGATCCAGGGGATCGATTGCCCCGGCAGGATTTGTCGAACAGTTCACGCTGGAATCCACCAACGCCACTGTCGAGCATATAAATTGTATTACTAATAAGTAGTTTGGCAGATTGATGGTTTTAGATGAGACCCAACTGTGAAAAGTCAGGGCTTCGGCTGGATTCGAACCAACGACAGAAACACCATGCCTCAACGTTTGTAATGACCCAGGTTACCGTTTATCAATTCTTTCACTGTTACTCTCGATAGAGTGGACCATGCCTAGGGACGCAGCCATCTTTTGTTCGAACTAGCTAACTGTTTTCCAGTGATCTTAGTTCACTCTTTCGTGGTCGGTATTCTTTCGGTTTGTATAATAACAGGAGTAATTGTTATAAGTCAGGTTTGATTATTGAAATTTACTTCAACCATTTGTTGTTAGTTCCAACAAGTTATCTCCTTAATAACTCCTTCGTTTACTCCCTCTTACTTGTGTATCACCTTTTGGCTCAAGATAATTTGATGTCCATTCTCTTACGCGGGGTTCATAAAAGCTTTTCCAGTTAAATGCTTTAGTCACATGATGACTAGCTGTCCAAGTCTGTCAATCTTCCGTAGCAGGACACTGACACGCTGATTTAGTACACAGCTTCGTATGTGACCTCGAGACGTTGAATGCTGGTTAGACAAGGTGTTTGTTTGTCTGAACGTCCAATGTGTGAATTACAACTTCGTCAGTGGAGGGTGTCGTACGAGCCAAATGCACGGAATCCAGAAGGACAGTTCCCAACGCTAAGAAGAGCAGGAAATAGAAACGACTATTTGAAACGTGTGTATATACTGAACAGGACGTCAACAAAAGTTTTGGCGAGGCCATACTGCCAACGGATATGAATGCATACCACTTGTGAAGAGTATTGGTTAAGATGGTGTCTGTGCATTTTCGCGTATGTTGTCATATATGTCCAAAAATCAACAGCTTCCAAAACCAAATGTCTTTTCCGGTTACGACGCGTTTGACCTGCTAGCCGGACATTCATGCTGCCAGTCCTGCTCTTTTGTTAGACGGTTTCTGCCGACGTGGCATTCTGTGGACACTTTCAATCTGCATGAATGCAGTCTAGTACGTGGGCGTTTGGCGTTGTAACCAGGTATTAAGCGATAGCAGGACCGGAAGTGAACTAAACTGGTTTGAAATTGTTATGGAAGGAATTAAGGATAGCGATACTATTAACTACAGTCCTGTATCATTTCAGTGGAAACCTCCGACCTACCATACTTATCGTCCTCTGAACCCACCTCTGTTAATGAGCAGGTCCAAACACACTTAATCAAGCGAAAAAAATATCATCCGTTTTTTGAGTCACTTCAGCATCGAAATCGGGATATACGCCAACTGTCGGATTGATATCAATTTTGTGTGATGAACGGGTTCGATATTATGTATGCATATCCAAACACAAGTTTTATTCTTGGCACTTTCTGTTTGCTTCTAAATTCAACGGCGGAGATTGTTTTCGTTTTTATTACGAGGTCTGCGACAGCTGTGACCGATATCTCCTTGGTCATCCACGAAGAATCGATAATTGATGGAGAACGCTACTGTACTCACTGTCGTTGACTTTTCTTTTTCTTTCTATGGTAAGTCACCCGTCTGTAGTTGGGCTACAATCGAGGAAGCCCCCACCACAGCTTTAGAGAGAGTTAAGTTCGGGTTCGATTCCACGGAATGCGCGGTGCTGATTTGCCTCAACAAGGCCGGAACAGCTGTCCACCACCTGGATGGTTGTTATTGAGACTGATTGTTTGCACTGCCACATTCACCGAGGAGTTTTCATCCTCCAACATCGCTCAACTAGGCTGACTATCCTCATATGTCTGAATCGCCTTCATGGGTTAGAATAAACGTTTACACCGTTTGCCGAGACGCTTGCCATCAAACGCTTGAACCCATCGCTGTCTGTGCACAAAAAAACTGTTTGTTACATTGACATTATTTCGACTGTGCTCGTAGACTTTTTCGTACTAAGACAGAACACTCCGTGAGTGACGGTTTCATGCATATTTTGTAGTTTTCATTCCCGTAGCTGCGAAGAAACCCGTTCGAACAAAGATCGTGTAGTGCATTGCTATTCGTTTGTTTTCGAACTGTCATGAAGTATTTAATGTTAGAGGGCTTGGCAAGTGTGTTTTCAGGGTGTCTTCATCAGATCTTTACGCATCCACAAATTATAAAATAGATATTGTTTGTTTTAAGAATCATGTTTACATAGTCTACAGCCAGTTATTCGTATATTAGACCGAGTGTTTTCACGTCTATCGGTAAACGACTGGATGATCTCGCCGACCTTCCCTCTTGCTCAGTACAGACAGGTATTGCGATATGTTAACATTTCGTTTACTCATCAGTCGCAAACGTAAAACATGCAAGTTATACATAGATTGAACATCACCCACAATTGGTCGCAGCTGTCGCATTCCCATTGACTTTCCAGTCGGCCCCTTTCGAAAAGAAGCACAAGACTCGAGTTTCGCTCTCATTAGAGCTCGTCAATAGTGCATATCCTTGCCACGGCTGGGTCTAGAATTCCGGTCACGTTTTCATGAAGCAACCGTGTTGACCATTGTGCAATTAACCGCACGCTCTAATGAAAGGGAAACTCGAGTCTAGTGCTTCTTTTCGAAAGAGGCCGACTGGAAAGTCAATGGGAATGCGACTGCTGCGATCATTTGTGGGCGAGGCTGAATTTTTATGAAAAACTGAAATTTCCGTACTACTCATCAGTAATTCAGTTATATATTGCAGAAATAAACATGATATTGAAATGAATACAGTTACACCACGTATTATGTCATCACCACCACGGCAACCAAATGAGTTGCCCCAACCTCTTTTGTGCGCCTAGCACTGACTTCTGAGTTCTGATCAACGTGGATTCGCTAAAGGCCAGTAGCTTTGGTTTCTGAAAGCGTAACACTATTTTGAATGATCTACGTTGGTCAACCTGTTCACCTGTGACGACATAGTATTTGATGTCACTGTATGCGTGTCCATACTCTGTCAGTCTCTATTTGTCTCTCATATATAACTTGCATGTTTTGCGTTTGCGGCTGATGAGAGCAAACGAAATGTCAACATATCGCAGTATACATCTTTCTGCACTGATGAAGTTATTAAAGGAAACCCAGTGTCTCAACTTCCTCCTTGCGTTGAACGGTGATGCTACCACCCGAAGGTTGCCGGATAGATCAGAGAGAAACTCCTACGCACACACATACGCATCCGAGTCCTCTACCATAGCAAAGGCAGACTAACAATCAATTCACGTAGGTTACCTAGTTGAGACTTAGTCATTTGTTTAACAAGGCCTTGGGAAAGTTCAGATGTCTGGTAGCACAACGCGCTATTCACACCCATTTCGGTATTCGGTAAATAAAATATGACAGAAGAATGATGCTAGACGATGATGGTAAAGGATGCTCACACAGTACTATCTAAATTAATGTGAATGGCAATACTGTGAATATGTATATAAGTAATAAACAGAACGGCTACTAGAGGTAGCATGAAACTCACAAAGACGGCGCCATAGTTAGTATTGACAAAATGTAAATAACTACTGCAAGAAAAGTGAACCGTAAGTAGGCAGGGGTATTTTGCAAACAGTGTTCCCTAGCACTTTCGTGTTAGGGAACAGAAAGTCATTTCGGACTCAACAATTATTGTCGCAAAAGTTACTTATAGTCAGAAAGAGAAATCATCATCTTGGATATTCTACACATCCTCAATCTGGTTTTACTTCAAATTTATGTATGCGCTTAACTTTGTGTATGGTTAATCTGTTATCTGCTAGTTAGCACGTTTTCTTATTGTTCCCAACAATTTTATGAAGTGATTGACGGTAAAAAAAAAATAGTTTTATTGAGTATTCCATTTGGTGAAGATGCGTAAATGTTAATTATTTAACCCCCCCTCCCCAAATGCATCAATCACTATCTTGACGTAACTTATCTTGACCTGAATCATTATAATTTTTGCTTATCACTAAACACATTCTCACCCCGCCTGGTTTGGATAAAAGGGATAATCAACTTACATTCAAGTGACAGTCATGTCAAGCATATACCTCGTACATTTCAGAAGGTGACTATTCAGTAATCAAGCAACCAGGCCTTCAGGAAACATTGAAAATCTAACGATTTTGACCTGTAGATTATTCTTCTACAGAAATATCTGAACTGCCAAGAGCACGTGTCAAGTTGAGGATAACGGAATAACCGTAAGAACATATGTGCGTATGTATACATTAACGACGAGTTCCGGCTGAAGAAATTAATATACATTCAGTAGTAACAGCGAAAAACTAGTGATCGGAACGTCGAATATTTTGGTCAATGTTGAAACAATAAATCTGATGAGATTAGAAAGAGGAATACCATGAAAATTAGGCGAATGATTTATTGATCAAGAAAAATCATAAAACTCTTAGAAATTTAGAAAAAATTACTGAAGAAGAATGTCCCTAGTGATGCATCTTGAAAAGTTGGGTCACTCAATTAGCAGAACCTCTTGTGGTACTTTTTAATCATTTCTTGTCAATTGGTCATCTACCAAAAGCCTGAAAACTATTCAAAATCAAACTTATTTTCAAAGGTGGATGCAGAAATGACACAGCAAACTATCAACTAAAGGCGTTGCCTACAATGGTCTCCAAGGTAACAAAGAATTTACTAGATGACTTCCTCCCTTCCAAGGTTGAGGACTTCAAACTTTATCACTGAAGCGCAGCACGGCTTCTGTACGGAATGCCCACGCGTCACAAACCTGCTGATTACTCGTGACTTTTAACCGAAAGCTACCGACGCAAGACTGATCATTGGTGTGCTTTATGTTGATTTTTGCAATGCTTTTTATTGGGGGTGATCACTCCTTGTTGCTACGAAAAATTTATGATTATGGTCTTGATAAACGCCTACTCGCATAACCTGAGGATTATCTAACTGAACGTAGGTTCAACTTCAAGGTGAATGGGCAGTTATTGAGGCGGTTACCTGTCAACAGCGGCAGGATTCATCTTAGAACCCCGTTGTTTATTCTTGTATTCATGAAGTACTCAGCATTGTCACCGATGTTGCTCTACGTCGATGATAAATCTATGGTCCGAAGATGCGGTAATTTTACAGAACGATTAGAGCTGTCTAAACTGATAGTGCATAGAAAATAACTTGCTGTTCAATGTCAAGTATAAAACCGTGTATATTCACCATCAAAATTTTGCTAAATACCATCTTAGCAAAAAAAGCTACTCGTGTCAGTACGCAAACGAGACCAAGGGACCCTAGTGCCAGACAGTTTAAGTCTACAAGTTGTGCATGTGTCTAAAAAAAAGCAAATTACCTCGAACCTCTTAGGAAGAACTTAGGAACCATTCCATGCCGAGGTATTCCCCATTATGTCTGCCTCCATAATATGTCCACCTCCAGGAGCGAACATTGGGGCCTGTCATGATTACTTTAAAAGGATTTGACATTCATTGAAAGGGTTCAGAGACGAACAACTCTAGGAATTATGAGGCTCAGGAAAATTCTCCCATCCAGAGAGACTAGCAGAAGTAGTTTTATTTTCAATGAATTACAGACAACTTGTGAAATATCTAATATTTATCTACAAAACGCTTCACAACCCAGGTCATCCACTGGCAAATCTCCCACTAAACAAGAGTGAACGTGTGAGGGGTCACTCGCTGAAGTTGGGTTATGGAATAAGTGGACCATTTTGTAAGTAGAACCGCTTCTTAATCGGGATCTGTGCACACTGGGATAAACTACCGAACTCTGTGGCCATGGCTGAATCGGCTGGGAGTTTTGAAATTTAATTTGGTTTTCTCATGGGTAACAGACAACTTGTACTACCAGTTTCTTAACGACCATTCTAGCCTAATCCCACACGTCATATGCGTATGTCTCACTGATTATCTTTTCAGTGTGTCTCACTGTTCGTTGCTGATATGACGGCACGTTACCAGTTCCGTTGAAGTTCCCTTTTATTTAGTGTCACACACCGTCTATTCACACCCATTAACAGTCCAACACAGAGAAAGGAACGCACAAGCGATGACATTTCTTCCTCCTGGAACAATCTATGGACCTATCTACAGAACAGAACTAAGGTAAGTGAGCTCTGAAAATAACGTAACAAAAAGGCATCAAATGTGATTCTTTTCACTTCGTTAAAAACTGTTAATATGGGAAGACTGTCGAATTGTGACTTAGTGTTTAACATATACATTTAATAGATTGGGATTAAAGTAGATCGGCAAAAATTTGTTGGTGGTATGTTTCTTAGAGAAGGGGAAATCTATAATTCAGACCTAGTGAACAGTAAAAAGTATGTGTAGGACTGATTGACCAGTTCATTGAAACAATTCTACAGTCGAGGAGAACGGATAACTGTGAAGGTCTGATTCTTAAAGATGACATCATCTGCATACTCTTGCAGAAACAAATCATTTAGGAGCAGGCATGGAATCATGCAAAGTGAAACGATAAGTCGAAGGAAATGCATTCAAATTCCCGACGAGTAAGGATAAGGATGGTCTGTCTGAGCCCATTACTGTTAGATTTATCCCATTTCAGTACAAGGAAATAACCTGATTTCGCCGCGATCGAATGTCTCTAAGTGGGTGTCTCTTGCATTTTCTTCCCCTAAATGTGAATCAGTCCATAGGCGACACATTCGTTAATTCACTTACCTCTCCAATCAGAGAGCAACGACTGGTATTATTTATCTGTTGGAACTTGTCCAGGCATCTGTTGTTTGCAGTAAAACTGTTATGCTCAGGTTGCTGTATGAAGAAATGGGTCTCTGTTTGGGCTAGACAATAAGGTATTTTCGTTAAATGCACTCAAAAATCCATGATGTGAATGAAGACATCTCGGAGAGAACTTCCAATTCGACTTCTTTTCGGAACCTCCTTATTTTGTTGGATTTCTATCGGTCAGTTTTGGACAGACCCGCAAGAAGAAGCATTTCCGCCTAAGAAACATTTTTATGAAGCAGGATTAGGTCTGTACTCTTTCCCTTAAAAATAAACCATCTAGAACCACACATTAAACGCTTCTGGGGACAGGAATTGACAGAATCTCTCGGGCAAAACTCTACAGCGATCCCATCAGGTCAAACCGAACATTTTTGATTGAGGTTTGAATTGTTAGATTAGTTCAAACCCAACACCACCTTCATCCGATCGCAGCCTTCGCGTTTCAGATTAGCCATTCGGTTTGTTTACATCATAATGAAGCATTGACTCGAGTTTCGTCCTTATTAGTACTCATCAACAATGCATATCCTCATCCGGATCGGAGTTCACACGCCACCCCTGGTGCTTGCTAGACCAGCGTGTCAACCACATCTAACCAATGATCATATTGTAGCGAAAAGGCGTCCAATAAAGCACAATCTTTATTGTCCAACACGCTAGTTACCATGCTACACGCGCGCTCGCGTTTATGAGTCAGACTTCCAGTCCACAACAGCCCCGGTTTCCGCTTACACGTCGCGTGCACTTTCGCCCGGTTTATGTGTGTGATCGGCGCCTTCTAAGGGGGGGGGGGCTTCCACCTACCATTCTTCGCCCATTGGTGCGATTTCGTTGAATGATGGCTCGTCCGGTCGCTCGTGTTGTCCGCAATCTATCCACCGTGGGCTCTAACCGTATTCCACTACCATGTCGAGATATTCCCCCGAGTGTTGGAATAATCGAGCCTCCGATTTCGTCGTCCATTCTGTTTTGCGTGCCAGGTCTCGCCCGTTGGTCCGATCCGGTCGAGCGATGACTCATCCGATTGCCCCTGTTATCCACCATCCGCTCGTTTGGACGTAACTCCCCCTCCCCCCGCGTCGAGGTTTTCCACCGAGTGTTGGAACGCTCACACCTCCGGCATGACAATCCACCACAATATGCAAACGCTCAATTGCAACCTTGTGTGCGTACGTGTGGTGGTCATGACTGACATGTTTTGTCTCTCTTTTCGCTGTACATTTGTTCTACTATTCCAACTTCTTGTACATACACAAACAATTCAGTAACATACTTTTGTGTTGTCGTGTCATATTGCGTTCTACAATTTCTGTTCAATTCATTTCAATCTCAGTTATCATATATTGGCGTCTCGTTTTGAAACTATTTACGATTATTAGTAAAATATATCAATTATCTATTAATTCAAATGCTCCTGAAGTAGAAGATTATTTGATGTTTCACGAAATCCGATTTGGATGAAAAAAAGAAGGTTACTTATTTTCTACACTCCGTTTACAAGGATGCTTATGCTCTTGTGTTCCATCCACCTTTGACGATAAACACTGCTAACTGGGAATCACTTTTACATTCCTTGGAGGGTGTTTTTTCATGGGGTGGGGTAGGGTGATATGCTTGCGTTTGTCTGGTCTTGAATGAGCCAGTGATTACTCGGTCCTGTTTTCCCCCTGAAATGTGGATGATCTTAGCCAACATGACCCGACATTAGTTGACTGTAAGCTATTCACATTTACAGTCGCTTAACCGGAGTGGATCTTCTCACCAATCAAAGAATCTTTGGTGTACATTGAGCATTTCGCTGGCACACCTCCAACTGAATGATTTCGTAGGGCAGCACATGGATAACCAATTGCAGTTGACTCCCACTAATCGGGGTAGGGTGATATGCTGTTCATGCTGACGAAAGCTGCACATCCTATCCAAACCATTGTATTACGTGATACCTCTAGGACTCATCTGAGGTCTGAGAACATGCTCAAGACTCTTCGAATCATGTTTTTGTTATATTCGTCAACCCATTATCGGATTGACAGTAAGGGCAACTGTTTGTATCCAGTTTCTGAAAAGTTGGCTGAGATTGCAACTGTATTAGGTAAAACATCACGTCTATGTTTTAATGAGACTGGTCTGGAGCGGTTTCTTGATTGGAGAAGATTCACCTAATCAGAGCTCAGGCACAAGTTGCTACAGACAGAAGTGTGGTCGGTCGGCGCCAACTAATCAAAAACGGTGATCAGCTGCTGCACGGAATTTGTCTATAACCAGTGGTGATTAAAACAAGTTGTCTAAAAACGTATCAAATTTAAACAAACTAGTTTCCTAAGACAGTCGTGTTAATGTAAAAACGAACGAGCCAATCAGAATGTAGAAAGTTTTTCACGCAATAGCAATTGCAAACATCCTTGTTTCTAATAAATTACAATTGCTTAGTGCCACTCAGACTACCGTTGTTCTGCCTTTCTCGTTTTGGTAGAAAAGCGTATGATATCTCCTTCTAATAAATACAAAATACATTTGCCCGGTAGCTTTAGCTGCGGTTGCAGGAATATCCTTTGACTATTTTTCCTAACCACAGCTGCCTGAGTGTTCCCAATTTATTCGAGTAGGCGAGAGAATTTACGATGTTACTGATACTCCTTGACATTTATCAGGAGTTAGAAGTGAAGATTGAGAGAAAGTTTGGTGAACTATGGAGCATAAGGCGACCTATTTGGTTTATTTAAGATTGTTCGATACTTTTATGGTTCTACGTTTGATGCGATGTAGAGTGTTGAATTCGTTGAAGCATGTTCGGTTTGTTTGTGGAAAGTCGGCTCTAAGTTTGCTCTTATTTTGCCTTTTCCCGCGTGCAGTAAACATTTATGATCAATTTTGTACCATAGACACATACAGAAAATGTGTTCTTCTTCGTGCTTACAACTATCATTGCGTATTTACCAAAACTTTCTTGCTAAGTTTTGTTTGACACATTCACCTTCATCTGTACCTGACTGATCTGATGAATTTATTTTTCGTTGACTTATGGTCATTCTGTGAGGTGGTTTTTGATTGTTCCATTTTGAGTACCTGGTTAAGTCATATTCAAAGAGAGAAAGCACTTTTGTTGCCGTTTTTGTTAGTGGTACCGCATTAGTCCTTATCATTTCGGTCGTTTTTTCTGAAGTTTTCTTTGACTTGAGAGATAGTCCTATTAACCCGACCGTCTGAATCAGCGTTGTTGGAGTTGTCCGTTATACATTACTGAGTGGACTGTCCTAAATTGACATGAGCAATTTAAAACAGCTTTTAAAGTGCCATTCAATTGTGAGTAATTTGTTATGTCTACCGAAACAATATATCTGCCTATTTTTTAAGAAGAGTTTATTAAAGAAGATATACCGAATATGTTGAATCAATAAATAAATATGGAAAGAATTTAATCTTGTAATATGTTCACGTTGTTTAATGTAGATGTAACTGTTTAATGATTGGAGCATGCAACCTCTTAGTGTTTCTTCAGGCGTTGTGAACCAAGTGCGCGAATAGCACAAGGGTTGATTACCCAAAAAGTCAACACACGACGTATGTTTCAACACTACAACAAACACAAACATTCATTTGCACGTAACACTAATTTCAGGTTGCCAATGCGAATTTCATGTATGAAAAACATCAATTCTTGCCGGAGTGCATTCCGATGTTCCTTCCTGTATTTTTCCTCGGTCACTTCAATACCCAATTATGTGCCTCTGGATGACTACTGACAAGTAGTATAGTGTGATTGTTCATATTTATGTACAAAGGTAATCTTAAAGGTACGTAAGAAGCATGGGGTACATATTGTAAGATTCAAGACGTAACAAAAAAGTGCCTACTCAGTAACTAAAAACATACATGCGAACACCCTTATTTTTAGCACGTAAGTAAAAAAAAATGGTACGGATGTAGAAAATGCGTCAACGAATGAACAAGAGACGTGACAGGCACATTGCTTTTGAATGCACAGCAGAGTTGTATCAACTTGCAATTTTGCATGAAACATCTCATGCTAGATTACGGAAGAACCTTCACTAGCTCTGTAACATATCGAGTCCTTTAATGATTGTGTTATACAAGCATTTCATCATTAATCATCTCAGAAGTTTGTCTGAAAGTGAGGCAACTTGTCTAACTAAAACAGGTGTGCATTCTTTCAAAAAGAAATTTGAAATCGTGTCTGACTCTCGTGCCTCATAATAGTTTAACTTCTGAATCCCTTCGGGAGCAGTTTCCAGAATCTTTCGATGTACCGGCGTCCATTAGAAAACTGTATTCGCGGTTTTCCGAGAGGTGAACTGTACCGAAAGCCTTGAGCTCTAGTTCCAAAATCGGTATTTTGAACGGAAGATTTGATTGTTCAATCTACTGCGTTGTCTTAATGTCCTCTAGGCCGCAATTTACTCAGGGTTTCTGTCAGATATGTAGGAGACTAGAACGTACGAATCTCTGAAGTGAAAGTATACTTGTTGAACCACCCATTGCAGACAGACTGCTAGTATGCACTCATTTAAGGTGTATCAATCCCAGTCCTTATGTTCAGTCTTTAGTGAAAAAACCTCAAGCTGAAAACAACTTATTTTTGATTGCATTCTTCGCATTCGTCTAAATCTTTAGGCTTGCACATTTTATATGGAAGTTTTGTCTTTATTGAAGCTCATCACTTGTGCATGTCCTCGTCCGGATCTGAATTCTCACTCTGGCCATCGCGTCCGTAAAACCAGCGCGCTAGCCTCTCTATCAATACATTCACATTGGCCATGATCGAATACAAATGTCCAAACACTCAACCACAGCCTCGTGTAACTATCAATGTGCTGTGTTAAATTTGAATTCCTCAAATTTCTCTCATTAATTCAGTCGAAATTGTCTTAGTTGGAGTCACGCTGTGAACATACGTGAATATAACGACTCATCTGACAAACTTACTACCGCACCTCACCCGCTGCTAGAAATGACAACCGTCGCGTGGTTCTTGATGATTAGTTTTGGCGAATGCGGAATTCTGACCGTTCTTTTTCACAGTCAGAAATGAACTTTGTAACGGTTCGCTGTAAAGAGAAACCATTGTGTTAGCATTAGAACGATCTAAGTATGCTATCCTAGGGTAATCAAGATGTCGGTAACCCGCATTTTTTGGTAGCACTGAAAATGTATGACCTTTATTATGGCTTCTCACCATTTTATGCATCTGACCAAACGTGTTCTATCATTTTACCGTCTGGTATGCACGTGGAAGCCTAAGCTGTATGTAATGCAAGCCTTTCGATGAATATTTTGAAGTAACCGCAGAATTAGTATCGTTGGTGGTGAGTTCGTGATCCTAAATTTCCTTAGAAACTCCACAGGACTCGCGAAATAGTGGTCTCTTTAGATAGGCGAACCTTCTGATGGGGACTCTCTTCCTCTCAATAAAATTTATTATACCCATTAAGTGCAACCAGACACTGGACTTATCGTTGTGGGTAGCATTCGGCACTCAGAAGACCTGTGACAAAACTGATGAGGGCTTTGATTTGTTGTAAGACGGCAGCAGACCACGTTACGGACCTACTGCGTTTTTCTACAACAGTATGAAAACAAAGTCAGTCACAGCGTGTGGAGCTGTTACCAGACATTGTTTCACTGTTTCCTGGTAGATTAATTCGGAAATTCTCTTCGACTTAACTCACTGGTAATGACTTCACTCACACAGTTCTATGCTCCACTCCCGGCTCACTCGACTGCTTCTGCTTGGGTTTGCACAACTGACCAATCTGTCGTACACTATTTCCGTGTCAACTTACACCTAGTGATATAAACTATGGAAATATATCTAACCTAACAGTTCGATTGCTTTCTACCTTCGCCTGACTCGAAAACATGGATCACGGTTGTTCTAAACTATACAATACTGAACAGGTTAGCCCTTAACATGCTTGGTAAACATTACAAGTACACGCTAAATACAGTTCCGTTTAGGTACTGAGGACGTCATCGTTTTCAAGGTTACAAGGTCTGTTACCTGACGGAACATAATGATTGATGATGCAGAATCGTGTTGCGAGTCAACCAGCTTACGTACGTAAGGGTGGGAAATACAAGTTAATCGCCATCACCTCAGCGTTCACTCCACTGTTAGCAACTCACTCTTTGAGAAATGACCGGCAGTATGAAGGTCGACCGGACTACCTGTTGTTCTGTCCACTCCGGTAAGATAAGAGTTCTTAACACTTTTAACTCAAGGACGACCACATCGGTGAGACTACTTTAACTTATAATGTGTGCATGTTTTGCTAAGTTTAGAATACTCCCTATGTAAGAAGCTAGAAACCACCAGAGTCGTCAATAGAAACTGTGCAGTCTGGAACAATAAACAGGTTAGGGCGGTTTTCCTTCCTCAAGTATTACTCACTAGGCATTCATATTGAATGCTTGTGGACGAAACGACTGGTCAGAATCGGCTAGTGCCGATAAGGTAACTCAGACCAGACATGAACAGTACTCACACTGCCACTTCGCCGCATATTTACGCACACGTGCTCGGTTTTTGAAATCTACCACCCAGGCAACTTTTGATAAACATCATGTATGCTCCGATTAATCAATTCGCACACGAGCAAGCCTTGTCTGTCACCGTACCGCCTAATAGAACATCATATTCCTAATACTGTATAACCTTGAAGAGAGAACTAGCATAAATTCACTGCAAATAGGACAATGTTTTCGAGGTAAGACGACCTAACCCCAATTGTCGGTCGATCACAGGATTGCCAACTTGAAATATCCAGTCAGCCTAGACGGGCAAATAAATCCTTTTAGCTGAAGTTGTGGTCCAGAAAAACCAACGTACTGCTCACAGATGATCAGAGAAAAGATCGGATGAATCACCATCACCATCAGAATGTCAGAGATCATTACTGAATCGAAAAATATCAAGTCTTTACACCCAGACTATTCCATTGAACTCCCAGTGGTCAGACCGTGACCAATAAGCCCAACCTATGGATCAACCGATGGCCGAATGTTGGTCAATGTGATGATGTGCATGCCGAAACCTACCGGTTCTGGGCAAGCTCGAGTGAGCTAGCCACTGGACGGAAGAACGGCAACAGTTAAAGGTCACGGTATCAGTCAATGACGTGAGGCAAGCAGAGTCAACAGCGACACCAACAGGCCGGATGGGTAGGTGCGCGATCCGTGCACGCAAAACGTACTGTGCATTATGGGTTCAGGCTGTGCCTGAATTACGTCAGCCCGAGGCCAGCCGACCACACCCCGTCTCTGTATCGCTACCGAGATCAATACAGCCTGGCGGACTTATCTTATGTCCCGGAACTGGGTCTCGCGACAAAATCCGGAGTCCGGATAAAAACGCTTACTCAATGGGCACACCTCCTAACCGAATATGGCAAGCGAATGGGCAACACATAAGGCTGGATCTACTGCCATATTAGCTGCGGGTGTACGCGCATTTCCGATACGGGTTGCTCGGTCCCATCGACTCAGTGTTTTGGCCAACATGGTCCACGATCGATAACGCATAGCTGCTCTCACGCCCGTCCCCGTTTTTGTTTAAGCCTTTGATGGGCAATACTAGACTGGGAACCAGCATACGCCGGTGAGAGCAACTGGACAAAATGAAAATACGGCATCTCCCTAATGGAGTGTGCTACCACAATAGTTTCTCCACCAAACGATAGATAATAAAAAGCTGCATTCACGGACGAAGCGGATTTGCAAATCACTAAGACTGACCAAAACCCAATGATTTTTCTATAGAACTTGAGGCACGTCATGTTGTGTTTTTAGGTTTATCGCACCACTTGTGCGATCTGACACGACGTATTAGAGCCATGCTGTCAAAACAATAAGCGTCGTTTTATGGCCTCGTCATTGAGCCATTTCGTTCCGCTTCCTGTCAGCATGTCTTATTTGACCGCTTTATCCGTAATGAAAGCAACTTGTTGCATCATCAAGATCGGCGTGGACAGCTCGTTCAAAAATGCTGTCCGGGTTGAGGTGCTTTGTTCTCTGAAAATCGGCATTGTTTTGTAAAATGCCACACGCACACTAGACCGGATTATCGTACCGAAACCAGATCACACTAATGGATTGCGAACAACGCGTCGTTTTAGAGAAACTACCGATATTAGGACTATTTTTTGCGTTACAGATAAAGTATACGCAGCACGAAGGTATTATTGGAAGGTATTAGCCAACTTCCTGATGTGCGCTTGTGGATACCATTTACAGCGTTATACGAGACCCGTTTGTACACATCGTGCAATAAATATTCCACCCTCATGCTCCACTGTTTTTTATATGTTACGCCAGATTAACGCGTGTCTATGGGTAATGACTTGATGCATAATGCGTTAAACTATTCAGTCCACAATATCTCACTACACATGAATCAAAACCATACCGCAATGAGACATTACTCTTCTAAGTATACAAATGTGCTAATTACCGCCAGAGATTTGCAATCCTATTGACTAGTCCACATTACCGGCACGCAAAGATAAATAGAAAGAGAAAACATTAGTATATGAACCATAAATTTACAAACGATGCCCGAAATGTTCTCAACGGTTTCGCTTACACAAAAGCGTTCTCCTCATGCTTGATGACAGTACACGTCGCAAAGTAACCCCAGAGATATATCTGCTTTCCAAGATTATGACCATCTTGAGTTCCCCGGTGTTTGGGGACGTTCTTTGTAGACTCTGAGTTCGTGGTGGCCACTCCATTAATCCACCTCGACCGATCCATCATCAGCCGAATGTTTCATCCAAATATTCTCGTACACATAGTGTGTAGTATGATACTGCGCCATGATGTTTAAACCAAGTATAGTCGTGTACTCCCAGTTGTGCCAGCATCGGTACAACATTGTGCTGCAGCGTCTGCAGATGAGAATGCCTTACTTTGTAAATGATTATGCAAATGGATGTTTCACCTTTAACTTCTTTATTAAAAAGGAAAGGCTCCATAATTCGATAATTCATGTTCCAACAAGCCAAGACCAAACCATAAGCTTTGAGTCATGTTGACGTCGGATTGAAGCAAACCAATGGGGGCTATTGGTACGCCAAAAGTAGGGCTTCTGTACAAATTCGTTCAGACAGAATATTGACTCGTCAGTAAATGCTGCCGAATATATACCCCTTTTTGATAAGTACCACGTGCAGAGTGGCTCACGTATGTCCGCATCCGACAACCGAATCGCCTGTAATGAGATTCCGCGGCATGACCGATACATGAATCTTCTGAGTATCTTGTGTACAGTGGACTTCGAAGTGGTGCAGTCCTCAGCGAGCCGACGGACGCTCTTTTAGGGACTGTTTTTTTTACATTTTGCAAAACATCACTGGCAGAACAGTTACCTGCTGATGTCCGTGGTCAACTGCTTCTTTGCAGGACATGTACACTGCCCATTGCAATAGACTTTTTCATCACCCTTCTAATTCATTTACAGATAACCGACCGCGTGCCCGCATGCCTTGCATTAAACTTCCTAGTGAACTCCACATTTTTGCCATAGGCTGCAGAGATAAAAATCGGTTCAATAAACTGTTCGGTAGACGGGGTAACGGCACATCGTTTTCTTACTTAAGTTCCAGGAGTGTGATCTGGTTCCATTATGATAATTCGTCTAGACGAAGTTGCACGTGGCCGTTGTCTTGTCGCCAGTCCAGGTTTGAATTTCAAGCGCCGAAACTTTTACGGAGGCGTGTGTGAGAACAGTAAGGTGCTATTGATCGTGGCTCATGATGGCCAAAACACTGGGTCGATGGGGCTGAGCGACTTGACTGGAAATGGGTAGACGCCTCCACTCTAGCCACGGACAGTTTTGCTGGCTAGAAATTCGGCTGATTCCTAAGCCCACCGATCCAGCAATCTTGTCTTGGGAATCATTTCCTGGACTTGATCGATGAGTCCAACAAAGTGTAATCAAACCCTAGCCCAAAATTTCCGTTGTGATTTCATAGCTCGAATGTTTATGGTGTCGATGTTTGCAGCTTTCATTTGTACAAACTTGATCACGATTCTTTCGAAATTTCTCTATGTTCACTCTTGTGATTATTAAAAATTCATTGGTAGAGACGTTGGATTTTGCGATATCTGTTCGAGTGATCCGATATGACTAGTCATTCCCCAGCGTTGGTTAGAATATTCCGTGCGTCATGGTTTGGTTTATCTGTAATTGTGCCCAAATCCAATGGTCTTTTTGAAAAGTTGTTAGATCATATGTGGCTCAGATGTATGTGATTCCTGTCGTTTGTTCGAATCCGTTCAAAGTCCAGATTTTAACACCTGAATTTCTTTAGCTCTGAATTCAATCAATTTGTGGTGTTTAATCTGATGTTCCACACTACAGGGAACCATTTACCGAGGAGCATTCCTAACAAAGAAACTTTTTGATCCATCAGTAGGCTTCCTGTTCTGACTGCATGGGAATGAGAAGACGATTACCCCGTCAACTCCAGACGGCAACAATCAGTTTGATCCCCTCTGTCGAATGTCCACCTGTACAGAACACAGCAAGCTACCGAGCTCACCAACCATAGCAGAAATCGTGAATAAATATACTAAGTAAACGGACACAATTGTGGAAAACAACGAATCCAAGATGAAATGGGCATGAGGATCACTGTTATCAAGGTAGCTGCAACGTCGAAACAAATTGTTTGCCCAATTATTAATAAGTTCTCTTCCTCTGATTATCAAGTTGAACATCATCCACAATTGATCGCAGCTGTCGCATCCCCATAGACTTTCCAGTCGGCCCCTTTCGAAAAGAAGCACTAGACTCGAGTTTCGCTCTCATTAGAGCTCGTCAGTAGTGCATATCATCGCCACCGCCGGGACTTGAACCACGG
>JTDE01000428.1:168051-190195 GCA_014338405.1 Paragonimus skrjabini miyazakii | reverse complement strand
AACATCTCGTTTATTCGCATCAGTAACAAGCGTAAAACATGCCAGTTATATACATCATCCAGATAAGGGCAAACAGGGTAGTGACATGTATACAAGCACACCAAGTATTATGTAATCACGATAGGTTGCCTCAACCACTTTTGTGCTTATAACATCACATGGTAAGTTCGGATAATTATCGCTTCACAGAAAGCCAGTAACTTTGAGTTTTGATTACGCAACAGTATTTTGAATGAGTTTAATGGGTCAACTACGTGACCTGTCGTCATCAGTTGTTGGATTTCGAACACCGGTCTCAATCTAGTGAACTAAAAGTTATTGACTTTCTCAGAAGCGATGCTCATACGATCATACCAGGTGACATTATAGGCACAAAAGTGGTTGAGGTAACCTTTCAATTTGTCATGGTTGTGAGTACATAAAACATAGTGTGATTGTAGGAGTGTCCAATTCCATGTTTGTCCTTATCTGTATGATGTATATAACTGGCATGTTTTACGTCTGCGACTGATGAGAATAAACAAGATGTCCACATATCGCAGTATATGTCTTTCTTTCTGTTCTGATGAGGTGGTTTAAGGGAACTCAGTGGTTCAAACTTCACAGTACATTTGAAACGTTTGAACTCTGTCTTAAACTTAACGTAATACGTCGGTTTCACTACATCATCGTACTTGTAATATTTTTTCGATTTTACTCATCATTACTGACAAGTGGTGTGACTGATTGGCTGACTTAGAAGCGACCCATCTTTGAAACATATGGCCTCCGGCTGGACTGCAACCAGCGATAGGAGCAGCATAGTGTCATGTAGCAAGCGTTATCCCAGTTAGGCTACGATGCCCAGTCGGAAGCTCAAAAACATTACATTTGGTTTCAGCTACCCACCCGTCCAAAGTGTCATGGAGCCCACCAAATTATCTAGGAGATTGTGGACTGTAACGAGAATCCTCGAGCAGTTCACGCCAGAATACAGCTGAACACTGAAGTTGCATTACTGATGAGCAGTGTGATAGATTTGTTAATTCGCGCAACCGTTTAGTTTGTAACCTTTTATTCCATTCGGACGTACAATTGAAACAAATTGTAAGTAGCAAAACACCTGGCAGGTTACTGCAGGCCATTCCAACGATAGACTGATTGGACCGATTCTTACCAAGGCACATTTATGATGATGTACGATTGTGCGCTATGACGTTGGACAAAGTAGGTTTAATGGTCGTTGACATTGCATTGATGTACGGTAGTGTAGCAGATTTTTCACCTTGGAATTTCAATGGACACCCTGAACACGTAAGTAGTGCAATTAATGTCGATAATTCGGATTTTACGATGCAAGCTTAACTTACTTGATACGCAGATTGAGGCAGGGCAATATCCTCGTGACGGTACTCTTGTAAATCCAAAAATTGTTGGTGGTTAACAGTAGGTGCAAGATGCTTTCGAAACCGCATCAGTTGGGCTGATCTAACAAACAACAGAATTCCAGATGCGTTTCTTGGATGGTTTTAACTGCAACATCTTCGCAGACACCGACAACGTAGTCGCATTTCTTGAATGGATGTCGCTGAGTTTTCTATCAGGCAGAAACAAACACAGTGGGTGAAAGTTTGTAACAAAGTATGAAAAACACTGGTGGCCAAAACATTGCTATTTTAAGGTTGAAAAGTGGTAACCTGTTTACAATATTTAAAATGTCGGTACGCTATTTATTTTTCAATTCAAAACTGGCCTGAGGCATAAAAACCTAAAGGATAAACTTTTGTAAACCTGGAAGTGGAGGTAAGTTTGAGTCGATTTTTGGATAATCCTACGTGAATCGAACACTCATATGAGTTTCTACTTTTGCTAAATTTAATTATAAACCATAGAGACGTGGCACTAGGGAAGACAGTTCTATTACATAAGCATTCTCATAAAATTTTACTGATGCCAACGTTACCACAATATTTTATAATTTTGATAACTAGAGGTAAAACAATAATCAGGGCTAAAAGAATTTGCCCATTGATACATTTTGAAAACATGAGGAAAATGAATGTACCCATAACGCGAACAACTAAAAATCACTATATGTGCACCCAGATATGTTGATTTTTAAAGCTACTGGTTCATGAAGTCAGTCATTGTTATGTCGTACTAGTTGTGTTTAAAAAAATCTAGGAAACTCTGCCCTAGTTACCAATTTGAATAACGCATTTGGAGAATGGGTTTTGAAAGATGGCAAGATTATTTCGATCGTTTTGCTTTACATAACAGGAGTGAAGGTCATAAATAATTAGACACATGAAAGTAAAAAAACCAAGTTTATCCATACACTAGTCTTTTATTTGTCAGAACCCGGCCAGATGAAGGTTCAGGGTCAATAACTTTTACACACAAAAGACTAGCTAATTCCGCGTACCAAGTGTTGAAAAGTCCACGGATGTGGACGTGAGTTCGAATCCTACCTCTGGTACCACGTTGAAAAGTCGCTACTTTCCGAAGCGTAACCAAAAGCAGAACATGTGGCACGAAGTAAATTTCACTTCTATTGGGTTACTTCTGGTTATTTCATAGACAAGACGCATCAGTAAAGTGGAGAATCATAATTGGTGCTGACGCCCTGGTTTTCTTACTGTTCGGTTCGGCTTCGCTTGTTGGTCGTTTGTTTTAACGCGTGATGCGCTTAAGCAATTTATCTTACCCCGATGCTCGTTACAACAAAATCGCGTGCTACGGCAGCGTGATATCCGGATTGGTCACCGCGCTGACTTGCCAGTTTGTTCGCGTTGTCAACACTGATTGACCGTGGCCTTCTGCGAATCCCCGAATGACTTTGTATCGATGCATTCATCAAATCCACTCCCTTTATACCGAGCACCTCTTCGAATGGCTTAACGATGACGGTCTTGTGATGACACGTCAACACTCGGAAAGCGTTTGCCAGATCGACCATATAGCCAGTCTCCGGAAAGCGTTTGACAACCGAAGAACCCGGCTTGCGACGCCGGGGTGGATCACATCGGGTCAAGCCAAATAATAGGTCCACGATATATTTGAGGAAATGTTCATTCATCGATCACTTCTGCCAATGTGAAAGACACCGCAGCGGCAATTCAATCAGTAAATACAGTGTGAAGTGGACAATTCTCGTACCCGTGTCCGGTATTCGTGTATGTGACCTGGTGCGACTGAGTGAGCGCAATACAACTCCAGTATACGTCTGCTAGATGACATGCGTCAGACTCCGCGGTAGAAAGAACATATCGTTCTCCCCTATACGGTAATTGCATATACACGGGTTTCTTCGGAGCAGATGTTTCTTGCGGGTTCGCTACTTTTAGTTTCCTGTGAAAACCAACAAACCACTGAAGGTCAATGTATCACGAACAAAATTCATTTCTTTACCAAGCGTATCACGCGTACGTATAGTTCACGTTCTTTGAAATAGACATCGTCAATCGCCATACAGTTGCTGGACACTGGTCATATGATCAGTCTGACAAACACTTTTCGTGTCTGATGTCTTCACAAGCCCGTCATTCTTAAACCACATGAGGCGGTGCGTGGCACGCACAACTAGCCAGTTCTCTGTGAACAAAGTTGTTGGTTCTGAAACTTCATCTGGTCTGGTTTTGACCAATGAGGGAACAGTTTATGTATGTTGTTCTTTCCTGCATTGTAGCTTTATCTGAGCTAAAGCTTCCTCCAGAAACGATCTTTTCTGAGTGAACAACTGACATGAACTTTTGGCGTCTCGTTAACCTTTCTATTCATTATTCAAAGGATTGGAATAAATCTACTGTTGAAGAACTGATCGAATTCTAGTGGAAGTCGATTTAGAATCCGCTTAGGATTTGCTTGAAAAACCTTCGATCCTCCAAAGATAATTTTCAGTCTATTATCATCTTTCTGTTTTGTGTTCACCAACAACAGATTCCGATTCCTCCGTTCCCATTTTTCCTTGGAAAATTTGCTTGTAAAGACAAATGTTGGTAAATAAATCACGTCTTCCCATGGTTGTAAAATGACTGTAGAAAGATACTGTTTTTCTATTTCTAATTTATCTGTTTGGCGAGTTTCATTTTGCTAACACCTAGCTCAAATAACATGACAGGTGAAAGCCATCACAGGTAGTGTCGTGCTCGCTGAAACTATCAGTCAAATTTGGCATTGCTCACATGCTCTGGTTCTGCAATAAACCATCACCAGCTGCCTTCTCAGTATAAAAATGCCTACTTCAGGTGTATCACCTGGACGAATCATTTCACCCAGAATTTGAGGCCCTAGTCACTGGGCTTATTAAGCAGCTAATCTCGAGAAAACCAACGGTCCCAGATGGGAACCGCTGCTCATCATCGATAAGATCACGGCCAAAACTGTACAGCAAAAATAATAGCACAACCTATGTGTTCCACGCATAGCAAATGACAGCGAGTTTGTCACGTGTATCGTGTGTCATACCGATCCAAGCGAACTACTCTACGGTATATGTTCTTTAGGTCGAGTGGTGCGACTGTATCGAATATAGCTCGCCCGCTTTTGCATCTCACAAACTGTGTTGTGATTCGTCGTTGCACACACTGACAAGAATCAGGCCAAAATCTGCGAGCACTCCTAAAGTAGCAAAAAGCCATTGAATAAAGCACGATCTTTGTTGTCCAACTCAACACGTTCACATGTCACGCCCGCCCTCGTGTTCATGAAGCGGAATTCCAGTCCACAATACAGTGGTGATTTTCATTCACATATCATGTGCAGTTCTGCCTGGTTTGTGTATGTGTGTGACTGACGCCTTCTGTCGTGAGCTTTGGCCTTCTATTCCTCGTCCGTTGGTCCGATTCCGTTGAGCGATGGCTCGTCCGGTCGCCAATACTGTCCGCCATCTGCTCGCCGAGCTTTCAAAAATAACTTTCTGCCCCGCTGATTCGTTCCACCCAGTGTTGCAACAATCGTGCTTCCGATTTAGTTACTCATCACACTCGCCCCTACTTTAAGGCACTCGCACCGGCTGCGCCAATGTATCAGTTGTACCACATCGATCCATCAACTACCAGGAATTTGGTTGATCTGAAAACTTATATTCCAGCGGTTCGTGACAGTAAATGGTCTGCTCCATCGTCTTTCAAATTTGCCTGCGCCGGGACCGAATGTTTCTGGTCGGTCGTAGCCTCTCAATTTCATTTGAACCCCGACCAGGAACAGGCGCCATCTATGTGTGTTGTACCTTACGTAATATCTTTGTTTATTCCGGTGTTGTCTTTCTGCTGTCCGTTCAAGCGCAAGGTGTTCCAGCGGTCGTCATTCTGGCGGTGATAACTGTTGCCCTCTCTCTCCGGACACAGAAGTCCAAGAGAACCGTCGGCTCCCTCCCGTATGTCAGCTCAAATGATGAACACTGAGTTGTGGCATGCTTCGTCGTGCGATGTCCAAACAATACGTCTGATATTCCTTCACATTTGTTGCCTCTATTGTTCAACCATTCCTTCATTGTACCATTGAACCGCTCCGTTATCCCGTTCGTTTGGGGATGGTACGGTGTTGTAATCAGACGCTGAATATTCAAGTTCCTCAACATCTGAGATTTTTGCCCCTCAAAACACGAGCATTGGTCTGCGATAACTCTGTGCAGTACTCTGAAGCGAGCCAGGACATTTTTCATCAACGTATGTCCAACCTTTCCGTTTGGTTGACCTGCCGTGGGAATGGCTTCCACCCACCGTGTGAAATGGTCAATTATAATAACTATGCAGTGATTGTTATCTGGACTTGTTGGGAGTGAACTAAAATTGTCTATACCTCAGGTGTGCGCGGCCTCCTCTGTTACGATCGACTGCATCGGCCGTGTTGTCGACATTGTCTCTCAATTCTGCTGGAAACTGAGGCAAGATTGAAAGGAATCAACTACACCTTTCCGCATTGTGGGCCAAAATACCCTCCGCCGCAGTAGTTCGAACACGCGTTCGCGCCACATGTGAACACTTGCGTATGTCAGTAGAATCGTGCGCTCCCTCTGATCCACTGGTATAAATGGCAGTCTTAAAGGTCGCAACCCGATCTCCATCTCAACGTCAACGACAAGTTGGCGGTTTTTTCAGAGGTAGCCGGTCCAAGATGTATACCAGCTCTTTCAGCTCCGAAGTCGACATCTTAGGTTTGGTTCCTGCTAGTAAATATTCACATATTTCGCGTACTTGATGATCTTGCTGTTGATTTATCAAGATCTGTTTGTCGGCTACCAATACTCCGTTCACATGTATGGCTTCATTCGGTAGCTCACTCTCCTGTATTGGTCGTGGCAATGCGTCGGATACCTCATGTTTTCTGCCACTGACATATCCGATGGTAAAGTTAAATTCATGCAGTCAAAGTACTCAGCGCGCCAGTCGTCCGCGCAGATTCTTCGTCGTCTTCAGCTAGATCAGCGGTTTGTGGTCGGTCTCGACATGGAAGGTGGTCGCTATCAGATAGGTTTTCCACTTCTCCAACGCCCAGACGATAGATGGACATTCTTTCTTCGTGGTGGAATACTTTCTCTCTGCTTCCGTCAGTGTTAGGCTGGCCTACTCAATTGTCCCCGACGGTTGTGAAAGAACTGGCCGGATTCCGATATCATTTGCATCTACTGACACCGTAAATGGCTCATTTGATTTGGGGATCGTCAGGCATTGTGGAACGCTGGGAGCTTCCTGCTTGAGTAGACTGAACGCCACCTCCAAGTTCTCAGTCAATAAAAATTTCTTGTCCTTCCTCAGCAGTTGGTATAGTGGATATGCTTTCTGAGAGAACCACGGCGCAAATTTTGAATCGTTACCGACCAGTCTGAGAAAGGGACTCAGTCGACACTTCGATTTTGGTTTTGGGAGATTCTTGATGGCTGTCGACTTCTCTGGTAATCATGTGCCCCAAGCAAACGACTGAACTGCGGCCTATTTGACATTTCTTACTACTCAGTTTCAAGCTGGTTGTGTCGAATTGTTGTAACACTGCTCGCAGTTTTTTTGAGTGTTCCGACACCGTATTGGAGAGTGTAGCGATGTGGTTCCTATACATGGTTACTCCTTTCTGATCCTCCATAATGAGAGACAAGAGACGTTTGTGGGCGGCTGGAGCGTTGCAAAGGGCAAGAACATCCTAAGGAGTTCGTATTGCTGTCCGTTCAAACAACAAGCGATTTTTGCCTTTTCCTTCTGTCATTGGTATTTACCGGTAGCCAGAAAGCAAGTTTATGCGGGGTACTATTTTTGGCTCCGCACGGATGCGCAAGGATCTCTTCCCTTCGGGGAATTGCGACGGCGTCTCTGATTGTCACTTGCTTCACCTTCATCTAATTTTCTAGTCAACAGGACCGGGTACGAAAATGAGCTGCAATTTCGCTAAATCAACCTCTTCTCCAGCAGCTCCCTTAGTTGCATCTTCACTTCCGGAATCATGTTGGAAGACATCCTCCGGTTTATTGGTCTGCATTCCGCGCATGCCTGTATCTCAATCGAGTGTTCCCTCCATGCACTGAATTCATACTGGTCATCCGCATTAGTGAATACGTGAATGAACTCACCAGTACACTACCTGATGGCTGGGAACAAACATACTGATAGAGATTTGACAGTGACCCTGCCCACCCGGTATTTCTCTTCCGTCTATTCGCGGTAGAATTTCACGGATTCACCACCAAAACGCATTAAACTTCAGACACTATTCAATCACAAATCTGATCAGTGCATTCTGAAAGCCTTTGTTTCCGGATTATCCTCATCTTCTGGTGGTTGTTCTCTCTACAGAAGGTGGTCAGTTACATTCCGGATCGCTATGCCCATTCTGTGTTGTTCGTGACTCTGCGGGCTCGTTCTACAGTTCGATACTACCAACTCCGATCACGTTCTTATGGATCTCATCCATACGATGCGTTCGGGAAAGCAAACCGGGAACATAGTTCTCTTTTCCAATCGTACTCCTGTTGTCGTAACGCCCAACAAACCATCTTTCCTCGGGGGTCCTTCGCCGACTTAATCCATTCCAATGGTTTTTGTTCTATCCCCACCTGGAAATGTTGTCCAAGCAAGTACGGCCTCTACTTGTCCAGTGCCCATACGATCGCCAAACACTCCTTCTCTGTCATTGAATAGTTTCGTTCAGCAGGAGTTAATACTCGACTGGCATATTCCACAACACCACCTTCCTGCTTCAGCGCAGATCCGATTCCCACATCACTCGTATCCGTTACGACAACAAAGCTCTGTCCCGCCATCGGTAATTTCAGGGTCAGCTGTCTCTTTTTCTTCAATTGTTGGATCTCGACAAACGCTTGATTAACCTTTTCTGCCCACTGAAATCGACAATTCTTCTCCAGAATTTCGTATAATGGGTTGGCAAGTTCATTGAAGTTTTTGACGGAGCGGCTGTAGAACTCGACGTGACCGGGAAACTGTTACAACGTCCTCTTCGATGTTGGCACCGGAATGGCCTGGATCGTAAGCAGTTTCTCGGGAATTGTTTGGACCTCACCCTGACCGATCTTGTGACCGAGTAGTACTACCGTTCGTTCTGCTAGTTCAGACTTTGGACGATTGATCCGTAAGCTGGTCTGTTCAGTCTTTTATAATACAGCTGAAACGTGCCTTATATACTTCGTCTCATTCACGCTGTAGATGACTATATCGCCTCCATAGAAAACGGCATTGTTCAGTCCGTCTAGCACCTTCAGCATCAGTCGTCTAAACGTGAAAGGGGCGCATGACAGTTAGAACGGCATGCATTTGAAACGGTATTGCTTTTCTCCCACTGGGAACGCTGTTTTATCTCGGTCCGATTAGTTGATTGAGACTTGCCAATATCTAGTCAGCAGGTCTAATACTGTAAATATCCTGGCGTTCCTTACCTTATCGAAAATCTCTGTCACCTGTGGGATTGTTACGACATTATTGACTGTAATCTTGTTGAGCCGTCTGAAGTCGACACAGAATCGACGTTTACCCACAAGACGGAAGAACTGGAAGAGCTGTCAGCCTCCTCAATTATTTCTTTTCTTCAGCATGTCCTTCACTTGTCGCTTAATTTCCGGCTGCAGGTGTACTGGTAAAATTCTAGGGTCGAAAGCACCCTGGTTCAATGGAGATTTCGTGTTCATTCCAGCCACGATAGCCATATGGGTCCTGATATGTGGTAAACAGTTTTCGGAGCTAGCGTATCACTTCATTAAACAACCGGTTGTCACAGGTTAGTATTGCTCCGGGTGTGTTCGCTTCAATTTGTCCAGCCTGAGGTTTGCGTTTTCTCATTAATGAAGCTACACCATACTTCGTTACGAATTTATCATGTTTCAAATCAATCATGGTTTCAGCACAATCACCGAAACCCTCTCCCATTATAGTTTGTTTTGCGTCGGGGGAAATGACAATAAGCTGCTTGTCTACTTGAGAATCGATTCGGACATCATATTATGCCAGATCATTAATTTTGTGAATAAATCCACTGACAGTTTGGACGACCACCGAATGCGGTTGAACAATCTTCCCCTGCCCTGGCACCATCAACGAAATCGCCATCCCAGTGTGAACCGAACAGCAAACCGAGGCTATCACTGATTTCCAACCTAGGCTGAACTACTGTCTTATCAATCGCTTCTATTACTGGGTTTCCCTTCCCAAACAAAACACAAACAGCAAAGCGTTTATGTAAATATGGCTTTTTCTTGGAAAGTGCACAAAATCTTCGCCAGTGCTCAAGTATTTTGTATATCTAGTATACGTCGCTACGACTTTCTTTCTTGTTATGCACATTCAAAGCCATCACTTCCTGAGTCAACTTTTCAGCAGCGCTTCGGAAGTCATTCAGATCATTTGGTTCGCCTGCCTCCAAATCACTAACTTCCAAGGGGTTTCCCCTCAACAATTGTCGAGCCGCATCAGCAAATTCTTCCAACGCCATCGGACGTGCGAGAAGAGTAATATTGAACTGAGCCCGGACGGCTGGTGGCTTTCCATTCAAGAAATGACCAACCGGCGTACGTTGTTCTGAATGCCGGTCCAGCTGAGGCAGGGCTCTTGACAACGCTGCCTGTAGTGTCATGGCGTAAACGAGAGCATCAGCACCTGGTCTAAGTTGGGCGCTCTTGAACTACCGCATTACCCTTTGGCAGTCGGCTGGGTTGCCGAACCCAGTGACCAGCGCCTCCGTGGCAACCTGCTCCAACTTCACAGGGTTCGTTCGTGCCGCGTCCAGCATATTCTTCGCGGCCACTAGTTTTGCCTGGTTGACTTCGATTCTGCCCACCTCCGCCACGAATTCGAATTGCTCCAGGAAACTCCGGACGTCGCTATCCTCGAACGACTGCGGCCACGAGATCTTCAACCACCGATCCTGGTCACTAGGCCTATTGTTGTGAGCTAAGAAAGTGGATGGCGCAAGTATTGCTTATTCGGAAAACCTGTGCATGGGTTATGTACTTCAACATGACAACAAACAAACCCACTCAGTTGCATATAACGTTTGTCCCAGAACGTCAGAGTTGCAACGGTTGTCATTGTCTAGTTTCTATGCGTACCGCGAACCATTTCGTGCCAAACTTTACCCCATTTTTTCTTCTGGTGTTTCCCCCTGGTTACTTCAATGTCAAAATCCACGATCCCACCTCGCTACTGAACAGTAAAGATGTGAGTAGTATAGTGCGGTCACTCGTCTTCACTTTGTTAGCCTGACTGCCTAGTGAATGCCCACTAAATATACCGCACGCATCCGTTATGATTGATTATTGATAGGCTATAATCTAGTGGTCTGGAATCACCGTTACAAACAAAGGCGAATTGTGACATTTCGAAATGGAACAATTCAAATTCTGATCTATGCTATGGAATTTAGTAGGCTTCCATTTGACGAAGGTTGGATTACTGATCCTCAAATCAACTAACAACAACGTTTCAGTCTCTTGGCCTTGAGACCATCACCCGAAGGGAAGATGTTCTAGGTGCACCCTCACGAGTTCGTTGAACTGACCGGGTGTACCATCCTGTCGGAACCAAAGTTTGCAATGCTCAGCGGGTGATGTCTGGTAAACAGTGGGTTTCACAAGCGATTGCTATGTTTAACCGTAGGACTGACCTAAAGTGTGTGAATGACGTGGATAGAGCAAAAAGTATGGCATTCTTTAGCGCTCGTGAACAACTGTAAAGCGTGATACTTCGTTCTTACTACACGGTAGGCTTAACTATCCAGTTAGGACTGCAATGGCTGCAGAGCTAGTCAACCAAGTGATTGTATCAATCAATCAATTAGTATGTACTTGTGGTATGTACTAGAAGTAACACACCATCATCACCAAGCTTGGTCCAGTGCATTACCTCGTCTTGGTTCAAATACCCGCTGCAAAAACGCCCGATTAATTTTTCCTTCCTTTATAAGCGTTGCATCTAGTATAACTTGAACGAACGAAAGTTATTTCCCGTTATTGTCCTTCAAATGGATTTGGTTTAAATGTATTCTGTAAAGTCAGAACTGATTACCGACGATTCTACCACCCCTTGCTTCAGTATGAACCGTGCACATCAAGTATGCCTAGTGGATCACATAGACGACAGCCAAGCGCAGTATCTCACAGATATGGAAACTTGGACCTTGGTTAAGCCTCGCAACTCCACGATGCGCAGGGCAATCAGTACCTCAATGCATGCAGTATGTGCCAGCGATCTGATCACTTATCAAGGTCGAACGTGTCCACGACCTATCCGGAAGCAGCTGTGTATGTGCGATTGCATTGCATGCAATCGGGACGCTAAGTCACGAGGATGTATTGACCGATCGCCCAACGCATACAGCAGGAAATGTACAGACACATTTTCGTGTGTGCATCACGCACGCGCACTCCCACTAGTTTGTATAGTGCGGTCGTGTCTAATGGTTGTCCCGCGGCCATACCTCCCAACATCCAAGCCACAAAGTCACGGGAAATGTAAAAATGAAGGAGCGCACCATTCGCCCACGCAATGTTGTGCTGTGTGCAACCATATCCTCTCTTTCCATCCCGTACACTGCTGGTATATCGACAAATCGTGTGAGAGAATGGCACAGGTTACCGTTATTGGCCACAATCCTGTAGTATCAGTAGTCGTAATTAGCATAACAGCCTCCGTGTGCTTCTGTCGGACTTGGTAGAGTCAAAACCAAATCTAATCGGGAGAAAACTAAGGTTAAACGAGGCACTCTCATCCCAGTATGGCTCTGGAGCCGGTCGTATTAAGCTTGAGGCGCCCAACCTCTGATAAATCATGGGGTTTCGTGTTGGAAGGTGGTGCAGATCAAGGCCTACCGGTTTTCGTTCACAAGGTAGGTTCCTTTTTACACTGGTGTCATAATACCTGCTACATGTGCTGTAGCTCCCTTAGAATACAAATGAACATTTTGAAAAAGCAATAGGTATGATTTAAATTTGTATATTGTGAACCAATGCAGCTGCAAAGCTCTGTTCACGTTGTTCTTCCAGTTAAAGAGTCATTTTCATTAACGGTTTCAAATATCAACCGAAACCTTCTGTCTTCTTCGTTAACAGCACCGACATCAACAGTCTAACACGAATTGTCGCAACATAATCATACAAAGATCAGAAATACCTAGTATACCGAAATAAGATCAAACCCCAACAACAAAAAGTAAACAACTGAGGATGTGACTGCACTCAAGTTGTAGGGATTAAGGTATCTCCAATGTGGACAAATTTAACGTTCATGTCATTTAACGTTCATGTCTAACCGACAAGTCAGTGTAACTGAGGTGTCGGCAAAACATTTCAAGCATCCTGGGTTGCCTTTCTCACGGGTGTTGTCAACATTCCTAAGAAAAGCCACTTGACATGGTTAAAACTTTGAGTATTGCAACTTGTTCGTAACATTGTGATCCATTTATTAAAAACATGTTAAGCACAACGTCAAAACGGCAAAACAGTGTTCCTGTGGTTTTCACCACGTCGCTAAGGCAATCATCCGAGTTTCACGGTTGTTTAGCGTGTTTCGTATTACATTCTGCTCAATTTTTAGACATGATACTCACTATACTCACTGATATTTTAAGAATAATTATTTTCAAATGTGCTCGAATTCTTTGAGTTACGTTGTTTAACAGCTTTAATGAATATGTTTGATGTTCCAGTTACATCCGGAAGACAGTTTTGTGGATATCATTTTCCAAGACGACTGACGTAGAGACAGTTATAGAAATTAGTTTAGAGTGAAGTATTTTCTAACCGGACGTTTAAAGGTTGCAAATTACATTTAATTACTGGCAGTATCTTGTTCTAAACTATGTCACCTAAGGTCCAATTTCGACACATACCTGGTAACCGTGTATCTTAACAACCCAATTCATTTTGTTGATCAAAATATTTCCCATTTAATGTGTATGAGAATAGAATGAAAATACATATATGTAATTTTGAAAAGCTACTGACAATTCATCGGGGACTGGTTGGTAAATATTGAATATAACGAGCGTATTATCATAATTTTCACACTTAAATCAACTTCTCGACCATCTTGGTTATTGAGGAACAGTTGGAAAACAGCTACAATATCCTTCATGAGAACTTCCGTGTAGCAAGTGTACATGATCTTAGTATGAGACTTAAATTCCAGATCACATACTTTATGTATTAGGGCACCCTGCAATTTAGTTATGAATTCGGTGTCGTGAATGTTAACTTTATGTTCATGTCGAATAAACTTGATTCGAAGAGTATTCACGGAGTTTGGATTTAGACAACGTGCTGGCTGAGTTCAACAAATGCACTTCACGATTCATAGGTCATATTTTTGTGACGTAGCACAAATGTGTTGGAAAGTGCCACCCAGTGACATACGTGAGAAAAATGAATGTAACCCCTCCAAAAATGTTATGGTAAAATGGTGAAGATATGTTTACCACTCACTCAGACCTACGGCTTCAACTGAACCACAGAATACTGGTAATCGATTACCGTTGTGTTTCTTATCAAAAGATATCGCTTCCAACCGAAGAACATGACTTCGTGCATCCGGTTCAACCAGTTTAAATTGCTCTTTGTGTTCAATTAACGTTTGGATGTTCACAAAACACAAAAACTTAGCCACTTTAAATAATGTTTCATTCATTTCGGGTTAATGGAAATTGACTTTCTCAGCTTTCAGTACTCGATGCAACGTCCTTTCAATAGCCTGTGTCGAAATGACACAATAATCGTATATTATTCATTACTACATACATGTTTATTTTATTCGACCTCATAGTCTTTGCTTGTACCGCTCAGTTAAAATCAATTGTCCTGATGGAATGAAACGCCCGTGAGACAGTGGGCAATAAATTTTGACCTTCAGAGTCAATTATAAACCTCCCATGGGTTCAGAATCATTTGCTTAAAAGCAAAAACTCGACCTTTTCAATTTCCCTCAGTGATGTATCTTTTGCTTTGGCGGAAATGGAATAAATATATTTTATCCGAATGTATATGTCTGAATAGACGAAAACTTCTCATCCATCTCACATCATCAACCTTCCACAACAGACTCAACATACTTTCGATTTCACTTTGCCAGATAATTTATGTTCATAGATGGTGACTACTATTTCTGAGCCTGATCTAACTCAGATGTGATGCATTGTGTTCAGCGATCAAGATAGTGTGTACGGTCATTTTCACGTCTTCTTTCACCAGTTCGCAATAGATAAACAGCTTCCAGTGATCCTTTGTTTCATGACAGATAGTGATGTCACATACTATGGTTATAAATGCAGACAATCTGTGACTTACTGACATAGAGTTACATGTGAAATCTTGAGCATTCTTGTAACTGTCTGAACAGTTGTAACATTGCCCTTTGTAAATGGATTGCACTTAATGCAATGAACATTATCTCACTGACTGGACTGATATCTTTCATCTGATGACCGGATACCATTGGTTACAGTCACATCTATAGAAATTGAAAGAACGTGAATGACACCGACTGTCAAGTCGATACACTTGTGGGATCAGGTTCGTCTTTGTTTACGTTCACGACGTAAAATCACTCAGCACGAGATTATAGCAAACAAATTTCGTCTAAAACCATAAGGTATGTGAAGTTTATAACCTTTGGATGACGAACCTAGTTAGTTCGGCTTGATAAACTATCTACACCCAAATAACAACTTTTCAAAGTCGAATCGTTTGAGAAGAATGTTTTCTGTCGAATGCTGAAAAGTGAGTAAAAGAAATTGTAAGACTTTATTGGAAAATTTTTGATCAGTCAAAGCACTTGCTATCAAAAGCATTTGCAATTTGAGTTTTCTGTCAAATAGGTGTCATTGTGTAACTCGATTTACTATCGGATTGAACTGCTCGAAAGTATACATGCTTATTGCTTGAATGCATTGAAAGTGTGATGCATACACATACTACTTTGTCGTCTGCCCTTCTCAGTCAATCAACCATCATGACATAACAACTAAACAACTAAACATCTGTAGTCTTTAGTTAGCCATATTCACATAAGAACACTACATACCAGGCACACTAGGACTTTGATAGTGAAAGCTATTTGCAAACTATTCAATCGGGAACCATTTGAAGCTTATCGTGTAGGTCAGATAGGTTCATCTTTCTGGCAATGCGAAACTCTTCGTTTAATAACTATCGTTTAACCGTACAGTCCAGGAATACTATTCTGTAGCCATACACAATTACGTGCGACTACCTTTGATTTCACAGGCTCCTCTGACCTCCATAATCATTCTCAACACCGTCACTGCATCAGCCCGTGGTTATTGCATCCCGGGCTGTTCTTGATCCTGGAGTAACTAGACTGATACAAATACATGAAGAGCAGAACTTGAGCAAAAAACGACGCAAAGTCATAAAGAATAGTCAACAATCTTATGGATACAGGCACCCTAGTTAATTCTTTACGTTGTCATGCCAGGGGGTGTTTCCAGCTAGTGGAATGGATGGGTGTGAAGTCAAAATGTCACGACTTTTCCAAAAAACCTTGTTCGCAAGCATCCAAATGTAAAAGAATGACACTAACTTAACTCTCTGTAAACCGAGTTCTTGTCCACGTTGCTATGAATTATCGCAATATTGAGGTGGTTTAATATTATTGTCGTTAATGAATTGTTGGAGACTTTGGTTGTAACTTGACTACCACTCATAATATTCATAACATTCAACACGTTCAGTTAAGCGTTCCCTGTCAGATTTATCAACGGAAACTGAACTTAAGTTTCGCCAAGTGATTGTGGCTGACCAGCTAGGATCTGACAATCTTATCAGTCAAGCAATTATTGACACTGCTACTTCACATGCATATGCAACGAAGTTTATTAGCTTATACGTGTAATGATCTTCACTACTGTTGAGCTCCAGCACTAGTGTTGCTTGATCCCAATGCTCCTCTCTGGAAGTGTCCGGTCGGTGAAATCTGACTGTTTGTTAAGACGATTATCAAATTTGAATGAGGTATTATCTCTGAATGGTGTTGATATTTTGCTGTGAACCAAGCACATTTACGTAATTATCCTGTGCTCTCTATGGTCAAGAGGATGAAACTGACAACATATCTGATCGTTTCATACTACTTATTTTCAATCCATTATCCCACTTTCGGTTTTGTCATCGACAAAATTTATCAAGTGAACAGATCCAAGACGAGCGTGTTATAAAACTGAAATTCGATCGATCACGGATTTGTTTTCAAACATTGGATGCAGGCCATATCAAGACATGAATGTGCATTACGTCCCAGAACTTGGGACCCGGCGACAAAATCCGGAGGGCTTGCTTGACGAACACGCTGCCTAACCGAGTCAGGTAAGCGAATGGGCGCAACAAACCGCTAAAATCACAGCTACGTTAGCTGGCTATGGCTAGGGTAGGGGTGTACGCGCATTTCCGATAAGGTGGCTCGGATCCATTGTCTCAGCGTTTTGGCCACCACGGTCAATAATCGATAAGACGTCGCTGCTCTCACACGTTTACGCCCTTGACGGGCAATACTAGGCTGGAAACGAGCATACGCCGGTGAGATGAACTGGACACCAAACGGTAGATAATAAGAAGCTGCATTCATAAACGAAACAGACTTACAAATCACTAAGACTGACGAAAACCAAACGATTTTCCCATAGAATCTGAGACACGTCATGCAGTGTTTTTAGGTTTATCGATCCATTTGTGCACACTGACGTGAAGTATTAGAGCCATGCTGTCAAAACAGTGAGCGTCGCTTGACATGTCTCAATTTTGTGACCTTGTCACTGAACCATGTCGTTCCAATTCCTGTCAGCATGTTTCATTTTACCATTTCACATGTGATGAAAACCTATTGCGTTATCAAGATCGGCGTGGACAACTCATTCAAAAATATTGTCCTTGAAAACGATATATCCGTTTAGTTTGTGTGGACACGACACATTCGCATCATACGGTGTACTGGTTAGGTGATTACGGCCTAGGATAACATGTTGATACATGTGAGTACTGATTGAACTGAGAGGGACGAGGTAGGGGGCGTTACGCACAACTTACGAGTATCGTGTTTGTTCGCAAACTGATTGTTCTAGGACTGTGTCCACCGTAAGTGCAGATGCTTCTGATGGCGGTTTAGAATTGATGCTTTCACTTCACCGAAGGCATGTCGGATTTGTGGGCCCCTGGGTGACTAATCGAATCTTTCTTTTTCCCTGTGTGCCTATCTGTCTGACTATCTCGACCTCTTCTTCTATCCTGGTTCGGTGAGCAGGCTTGTACGCTGCTTTGTTCCGGCCCGCTATGTTGTCTTGAACATTGCTCCTTGCAGGTTCAACCGTATCAGGTTTGCCAAAGAGGAGCAACTAGACAAAAGGCAGATGTCCTCGCTGTGGATTGTGCCAGTGTGTTGTGTTTTAATTTTACTTGATGTTTGTTCTTGCCTGGTCGGGCTTCGTGTGTCCGTGACTTGTTTGTCTCTACAATAATATGTCTTATGTGAATGTGCTGAATTCATAGGTGTGGCTCGCGAGCCTGTGGGTAGCTATTGCAACTTAGTTTTTGCTGGCGGTCGATAATGTTGCGTTCGTGTATGTATGTGTGCCGTCCGCTGCCCCGTAGCATAGGTTTCGGTTTTTGGTTGAGGACTATAATCCCTCGCCTGTCTAGATCTGGACGTTCCGACAGTATCCAAAGCTCATACAAACCGTGATTACGCAACATAAACCAAACAGTATCTTGTGTCAGTCTTCGCCTAAACTACTTCGAAACATGTGCTGCCGTCATGCCTAAAGAGAACGCTTTTGTGCAAGCAAAGCCGCGGATAACATTTTCATCGCCTCTTGTGAATTTATGGTTTAAGAACTCTCTTTCTTTTCTTTTTATTCTTGCGTAACATTAATGTCGAATTGTTAGTAGAACAGTATATCTTCAGCGATAATTGATAGAGTCGTACACTTAACGAATGCTATCAGCTCTGTGGTCATGGCTGAATCAGTTGTTTTCAAGTATTACGTGGTCGGCACACATGTGAGAGACAACCTACATTACAAGTCTCCTAACCGTTATTCATGCCTAGCCTCACAGGTCATTCACTGCGCATGTCTGTCTGAATGTTGTTTCAGTGTGTTTCAGCGTGCGTCACTGAAATGATTGTAGCCAGCAGCTTCAGTGAATTGCCCTTTTATTCAGTTCCATCCACATTTTCTTTATACCTATAAATCGTCCAACACCATTTTTCACCGACCAACACAGACAGGAATGCACAAGCAAAAGTAGTTCTGCCTCCTGTAACAATGTATGGATAGAATGTGATAAAGCATACCGCGGATTACTGTTTCACTAAGGTAGAGTTTTGGTTCGTGTGTAGTGGAACACTATAGATGATTTTGTGCACGACGCATTTAGTCATTATTCATAGAGACGCGTTAATCAGATGCGATATCTACGATGAAGACCGGATGTTTATTGGGCGGAGTGTACAAATGCCTTTTTGAAGCTGTGAACGTCATCGACAAGCGTAAGCCAGTGCGTTCCAGGATTGCAATCTAGTTCCAGCATGATAAACTCGTTTAGACCAAGTGGTGCGTGACTGCTGTCAGACAAACTCAATTTAGAAGAGTGTGATCCAACACAACTCAATAGGAACAGAGTCAAACAATATGGTAAGCAGCATCCGTTTCAGATCAGCCTGTCACAGTATCTGAAGTCAAAGGACGCCTGCAATTAACCATCACCATAAGTGGCTTGCGTTGAACCACTTGCGATTGTATTCACACACCTTGTATCCAGTGTAAATGCGGGGAATAAGATCAGGAGGCGTGTAAGTGAGGTGTTTGTGTCCAGTCGGCCAATGCTGGTTATCCAATTAATAAATTGGCACAAAAGTGAAGTCCTTATTTCTCTGAAACTAATCAGAGACTCCAGTAGTAGAATCTAAAGTTGGAAGAAAAGTAGTGAAAACATAATGCAAGAATTGGTTCAATATACGAGTACGTGCTAATACACTCTAGAGAAGATAGGAGGAAAAATGAACTTCATGATTGGAACGGAAGAAGACATACAAAATATTCACCATGCAGTAGGCCAATAAATCTGAAGAAAAAGAAAGATAGAAGACTACAGATACTCAGGTTTCTGAAAAGGGGAGCAGGTGAATTGCCAAACAACGGTGGTTGTTGGCCAATGCGCACACGAAAAAATGTGGATATACCTGATATAACCTACTTATACCCAACATACTTGTTGTCTCTTGGCCGATAGTGTAACATGAGTACTTTGGTAGTTCATTAATCCGAGACAGCTAGCGCTTCACAGCCGCAACGCTACATAATCATGCCACCACGACTATAACGTCGATGATTCTCTTGCGTACTGAGCGCTTCCGTTCAAGGCCGCGCGACTGTTACTCATTGCACTTGCGGACGCCCGTCCGGATCATATTCCTCCAAACTGTCTGGTTCAACGCCAATTTACCTCAACATCTAAAATCAATGTTACAACGCGAAAGACTTACTTGGATAGCATCCTAGAATCTCAGCTTTTGACCACCAGGAGTCCTCTTACTTGATTTCAGTTGTCTGTACGACGGCTCTGGAACAGTCATTGCCCATCCAACGGACGTGACCTAGTCAACGAAGCCTACTGAGCATCAGCATGGCTTCTATCTCGTCCATTCCCGCTCACTGCCGTACAACAATATAGACAGACCATTGAATGGTAACCACAGAGATTAGTAGCAATCTTCAGGCTATGGTTCTTCCAGGCACTTCATTCAAGACGTCCGAGAACCGCATTAGCCTTCGATACACTAGATCGTGACTCGCGGTCCATGAACATATTGTTACCCAAGCAGCAGAAATCTGTGCAGCTATCAACAGCGTCCCCACTTATGCAAATTTCAGGTGCAGACGCAGGAACAGCACATCCGCCCGGAGAAGGCTGGAAGAAAGACAGAATCTTACCTGTGTTGATGTCCAATCCAAACTTGGATGCCGCGGTCGGGAGAGCCGTAGCAAGCCACTGTAGTTTGTCTTTGCTGTGTGCGAACAGCGCATCGTCATCTACAAACAGAAGCATACTCATCATTGAGGTACGTAGCCGGGTTGGGGAGCCGAAATGTCGATTATTCAGTGGGCGCCCATTCATCCGGTACCCAACCTCAACGCCGTCTTCTGCCGAGTCCTGAAGAGCAGCCGTTAGCATGGTAGTTAAACACAAACTAAATAGGACTGAAGCTAAGACATGTCCTTGCTTCACGCAAGTGACAATGACAAAATTATCACAAGTCGATCCACACGACTGTACCTTCGCTTTCATGCCTACCTACAACATTCTAATCAGATTGACGAACTTACCTGGACATGTGAACTTACCAAGCACCGTTCACAACGCTTAGCGGCTCACGGAATCAAAGGCCTTGTGGAAATCAACGAAGAGGTCATACAGGGGCTGGTTGGGTTTCCTGAACTTCTGTTGAATCTGATGAGAAGAAAACACTAGGGCGATTGTCCTGCGACTTGATCAAAATCCACATTGCTCCTCAGGAACGTTGGCCTCCAAAATGTCCGCATTCAGTCAGTTCAAAAGCATTCTTGTCCGTACAACTCAACTAATGCTCCGATAGCTGTTGGGGCATTGCATGCTACCCTTGCCTTTGAACAAAGGTACGATAAGAGCATCCTTGAATTTTTGCGGAATCACCTTGTTCTCCCGGATGGAGTGAACTAGCTGGAGCAAAGTGCGTTCCAGCAACAGTCCGCCGTTCTTCAGCATTTCGCCCGGCAACCCATTCCCGCCTGCAGCCTTCCCATTGCGCGGTTCTCCAATTGCTTTTCGCACCTCTGACATATCCGGGGTGAGAGCAGGTGAAGATTTGATGGCCTGTTGCGGCAGGACAGGACGATTTAACGGGCTACTAAAGTGTTTGCGTCAGACTTTCATGATGTTCTCTGGCCCGGCAGATGAAAAGCCCGTATTTTGGTAGACTGGACAGATGGACAAAAATCGTCTTGTGCGAATCGAAGAACTGCTTGTGTTGTCGGCGGCCGGTGTAACCCTGCATCCACTCACCTTGCTTTCTCCACCGATCGTCTCTGTTTCCGCGAGCACATTGGGCGATTTAACAGCGAATATTCCGAAATGTCGTTCTTTTCGCTTCGCTATCAGAGCTCATTGTAGAAGCGACAAACGGTACGATTTTCTCTCGTACCAGGTTAAAGAAAGGCGCGTTGTTGTCGTCAAACCAGTTCGGATGTTTCTGACGCTCCATATCGATCATCTCGGTGGCTACTGCCGTGATCTATTCTTTGAATTGTTGCCACATACCCTTGGGGATGGCGAATACAAGTGCTTATGTAGACGACCGGCAACGGCACGTTGAAAAACATTGCTCGTCTCAAAGTTCTGCAGTCGTTTGACATCCAACCTCTTCCGTTGTCCGGATAATCTACGGTAAACAGGCTCGCAAACATGGATAAACAATTTGGTCATGACTAACCCGTGGTCCGTGTTACATTCAGCCCCGCGCATCATTCGCGTCATACACACTACCAATGTCACCTTGCCACGAAATCAAGTAAGCAAGCAAATGGTGATGACCGCTAGGTGGATAAGTCCATGTCGTGGGGCTGCTCGCATCCAACTGGAATCGGGTGTTTATGATAGCCAGTTCATGAGTAGCACACGGGCGGAGCAGGC
>JTDE01000428.1:143726-167658 GCA_014338405.1 Paragonimus skrjabini miyazakii | reverse complement strand
CTTGCTTCTCAAAGTTTATCTTGGTCTGCAAGCTCTTTCCCAATCAGGGCTGCTACGTCGATGCCATAACTTCTCAGTTCAGTGCGGTGTTCTGACCGTCTTGTGGAGCTGCTCCGATCCAGTAGCGTCCGCAAATTCCATGTCCCAGCGCACAGCGTTTTGTGTTTTCGTGCGTGTCTCATGTTGGTCTTCGTGTTCCTGAGACGCGTTAGCATTGTCTGCTCTAGGATTTGTGTTGAAAGGGTCATTAGAAAAGGAAGAGAGTTTGATAGTAACATGTTTTTGCCTAACCACCTTACTAGAAGCAGAAGAAAATGCAACCCGATTTCTCCTGCGCGAAGACTGATACAGTATACTGTTTGGTTTATGTTGCGTAATCACGGTTTGTATGAGCTTTGGATACTGTCGGAACGTCCAGATCTAGACAGGCGAGGGATTATAGTCCTCAACCAAAAACCGAAACCTATGCTACGGGGCAGCGGACGGCACACATACATACACGAACGCAACATTATCGACCGCCAGCAAAAACTAAGTTGCAATAGCTACCCACAGGCTCGCGAGCCACACCTATGAATTCAGCACATTCACATAAGACATATTATTGTAGAGACAAACAAGTCACGGACACACGAAGCCCGACCAGGCAAGAACAAACATCAAGTAAAATTAAAACACAACACACTGGCACAATCCACAGCGAGGACATCTGCCTTTTGTCTAGTTGCTCCTCTTTGGCAAACCTGATACGGTTGAACCTGCAAGGAGCAATGTTCAAGACAACATAGCGGGCCGGAACAAAGCAGCGTACAAGCCTGCTCACCGAACCAGGATAGAAGAAGAGGTCGAGATAGTCAGACAGATAGGCACACAGGGAGAAAGAAAGATTCGATTAGTCACCCAGGGGCCCACAAATCCGACATGCCTTCGGTGAAGTGAAAGCATCAATTCTAAACCGCCATCAGAAGCATCTGCACTTACGGTGGACACAGTCCTAGAACAATCAGTTTGCGAACAAACACGATACTCGTAAGTTGTGCGTAACGCCCCCTACCTCGTCCCTCTCAGTTCAATCAGTACTCACATGTATCAACATGTTATCCTAGGCCGTAATCACCTAACCAGTACACCGTATGATGCGAATGTGTCGTTTCCCCACAAACTAAACGGATATATCGTTTTCAAGGACAATATTTTTGAATGAGTTGTCCACGCCGATCTTGATAACGCAATAGGTTTTCATCACATGTGAAATGGTAAAATGAAACATGCTGACAGGAATTGGAACGACATGGTTCAGTGACAAGGTCACAAAATTGAGACATGTCAAGCGACGCTCACTGTTTTGACAGCATGGCTCTAATACTTCACGTCAGTGTGCACAAATGGATCAATAAACCTAAAAACACTGCATGACGTGTCTCAGATTCTATGGGAAAATTGTCAGGTTTTGACCAGTCTCTCATTTATCGGCAAAGTGTTCTGGCTTTCCTTTCGCTATATAATGAATTAGCAGGATAAAGACTTTTAAAAGCCGATCCTAGAAACCGAGGATGTTATGTTTATAAACTCATTTAAAGCAACCGCTGTCAATTTTGATTGGTTGGTCACTAAACAGAATGTAAGTTGAACGTATCCTGAAAACAGGCTATACCATAAGCTAATCATGAGATGTGGATCCTATGGAACATGAGAATGCAATTCAAGATTGATTGCGGGCGCATCCTGAGGGTAGGTTGCATAAGCGAAACAAGCCGCTATTGTACATCATTTGAACTAAGGACAGACACACGGAAAAATCTTGTATGGCTTGAAGGTCAGTTCAAGCAGAAAACTATCGGTGATTGCTAAATATAATACTTGATTATTCAACACTTCTTCTGTAGCAACCTCGAGCAGACTCGCTGCTCCAGCTTACAACTACATTGCAGAAGTGGGTCGACCATGGAGTGTTGTCTTAATGAATAGTTTTATGCAGTAGTTACTGTTAGCACCTTTTGTGAGACACTATTTGCTTTTGTACTTATTGGAGTTATACCAACTCAATTGAAGCTAAATAAGCAATATAGAAGGGTTAAATGACTATGGTTTACAATTTTGTTGATCCCAACAACTTTTATGTATAGCCACAACAATAGTTAGACAATAAGCGTTTAAAAAATACGATGGCTATTCTACCGGTTGTATTTAGATTAAATCCGTCCAGGACGTTTTGATATTTTCTGGGGTAAGCAAATTTGTTACGAAAGTCAGTCGGCTGCAGAACGAGCTCTGGAAAGTACATCAGTACATAAACTATGGCTGGTTCATTACGTTAGGTCGCTTTTTGAAGGAAGTGAATACAATCAAAGAGGATGTGTTTCCCATGTCCGACTCGCATTCATTCTTTGTAAGTTCTCTTATCCAGATTTGGTTATATTTTTATGAACCATACTGAGATAGCATATTATCCGTGGTTACAAACTGATAAGAAATCTTCCACGTCCACATTCTGTGACGCGATTTACAATCATGACCCAGTAAACCATAACTGGAATAGTAATCAAGCAGATACATTAAAGAAGGTTATCAAAACCTGTTGGTACAAAATCTTCTGATGATTGCAAATTTCATAATCGCCGGTATCTATCCTCCAACTCGCGGTTGCCATTATTATGCAGCAAACTACAACTGCAAAGGTGAGTTCAGCGGCTGTAGAAGCACCTTCATGCTACTGAGTTTATGACAGATATGCGTTGCGTGGTTACAGAACAGCAGCAAAATATTTTTCCTTGAAGTTTATGTTCTGTTACTAGGCTTCTTCAGTCGTCTGGCAAATGCCCAAAGAGTCATCTGTTCCTAAACGTTTGCCTCTTATTACACTGGGTAGTTCTGCAGTCGGTATCGTTTAAATCTCGTTGGAAGTCGGTGTATTCCGATAACCAAAAATGATAGCCTTTCAGAAATGACGCAACAAAGGAGAAGAATTGTGAACCGCTACTCAGAAGTTTTTCAACCACTTGTTCTAATAATACCAAAGTTTTTCCTAGTATTTTCCGTTATAGCATTGCACTTTAGTCGCCAAAATGGTTGCTTCATCCGGGTGCCGTAAAACTAACCGTTAGAAGTCATTTCTCCAGACATGTAACGAATCCCGCGAAACAATACCTTAGGCACAAAAAATTGTACGCAACTGGTCAACATGCTGTTAATAGAATTGAAAAAATTAACCATTACTGGCTCAAGCCGATTCTACTCGTGTTTGTAACAATTTCTGTACCCATCAAGTAGAGGTTTTGACGTGGTCAATACACGCTCATTTGCAGTTGATATTGGATTTTGCTTGATGAGACCTTCTGCCTGAGTTGAATGCGCTCTCCCTTTGAAAATCTAGGAGTGTTTTATACTGTACTGCAGCTGATGCGTGATCTTTACTGATTATCACCCCTTCCATTATAAACCTTGTTGGTTTACAATTTTTGGTTAAGAATCAATAACCGCTGCACCGCTTTGCATATCAAGTTAATCTGATTCAGCGCACATGTACATCATGATTCGTGCAAGTGTGGCCACAACTCGGTCATCTTACGCTTGCGTGGGTGGTAATTCGGGAATTGCTGTTCGGATGTGTACGTGTACACCCAGACTTTATGGCATCAGTACGACCAGACAGCTTGGTGGTGCTTCATTTGATAATGAGATGCAGACATCTGGGTTGGCCAGACAACGGTAGTTGTATTCAGCAACCACACAATCCTCTACATCATCCTTCCCCAGGTCATTTTGAATGAGTCATTCTGTTCGTTTGCCTTATGGGTGTTTAAGTCATTCGGTTCTTCTAAACTGTGCCCGCATCGGTGTTAACTTGCCAGATTCAGCTGTTATGCGTAGCAGTTGAACAATGTTCTTACAATTAGAACTTCTTACAGAAGCCAAACTTAACGCAGTTGACGTGTATTTGTGCACACTCGCTCGGTTTGCAGTTTTTTTTTAATTAATCGTATTCATTGTATGTATTAAGAGCATTGCTAGTAAAAAATGGATGTCCAATTTGAAAATCCCACAATGAAGTATCTTGTTCTCCGTCTCGGGTACCCCTTTCCATAAGCCCGGACGGTCAAATATGTTTTTGGTATCTGTATAAGCTGACCTCATCAGGTAGACTTAATGTGTGAGTACTATCATAATCCATCGAACATCTTTGAAAAGTCCCCAAGGATACGAGGTAATAGACCATATTAACCGCAATAGCTAGGTCATATATGGTGATAGGAAGTCTGCCGCAACCCGATTTGCCCAATCTTCCTACAAGCTGTTGAATATTAGTTAGTTAGCTCATGAGCTGTGAAAGTTTTGGCTTTTGGTAAGTTGGATCGGGAGTTTAGAGACAGTGCAACCACTTTCACTGTAGGTCGGCAAAATTCTCATGTATTGCAGCGTGTTGCGGTGTACGGTGAAACTACGCACTTACGTTCATCATCGTCTCCTACCAGTTTGTATATTTCCATTAAACGCCGTTACTTTGTTTGTTACTCTCAGTATACACAACCATCAGGGACACAATATCCCCGGAATACACTCTAAAATGCACTATGAATATACCATTGTGCTATTTTGATTGCGATTCGAATGCCCAGGTGAAAGCGTAATTAATAACACGGCTAGTTGCTAGTTTAACATTTATCATTTAGTTTCAATTGATAAATATAATTAAGCCTGTGCGAATTCTTTTGAATTTGTGTGGATGATCTGAAAGTACCACCAGGTTTTTCTCAATTGTGGCTTTTCTGTTAGCATTTTTTGACTGGATTAGTTGCATGAGCGTTCGATGAGCAAATGCATGAGATTTTTCCACTACAGAATGTATTTAGTTAATAAGACACGACAACTGATTGAACTCTTTCAGAAAAACAGGTGATGAATATGAATTCATAGTCTGGGATTACATTTAATCCGATCACCTCAGTAAAATAATTTAACGACAAATACAATACAATAAACAATTGACATTGTTCTATCAAAATGTGCCATCCAGCTAGAATGGCTTGACCACGAACTGTGTAAATTAGAAATCAGTCACACAAAACTACTTCCTAATTACAGAGAAAAATAAAGAACATGTATCTTCGAAACATCCGTGGCCTTAACACTGTCAAATGAGTTTCCTTCCAGTTTCGATTATTCTCGTATGTTTAGAGCCTCATCAGTCAGCGATATAGAAACTAGAAAATGGTCTTCGAATTTTAAGCATTATGATAGTGCTAACCTTGTCGTGTGATTGAATTGTTATTTAACCAAATGCCATAGGTGTCGTTTTTCTGGAGTGCTCGTCACTTTCGAGTGCAGTTGTATAGACGGATTAACAAATATTAGGAAAAGTAGTAAGCTTATCAGTTCACACAACCCACCCCCCTAAGGTGACCATTCTTTGTGTCCCCTACGGATGGGTGCTGTAGGAGGAACACAGCAGTCGAAAGCAAAGACAACTGGAAATACATAATTCACTGTTCTAATAACTGTGTGCTTACCATAGAATTCACACCGTTTCTTATCAATTTCGTCTTTATGACAGAAGTAGACTGAGCATTACTCAAATTGAATGTGGCTGAGCGTTTACATGTGATGGTTCAATTATGCTTAATGTGAGGTCAATGGTCCAATTAACACGGTTTCCTCATGAAAACTTGGCCGAAGTTTAAATTTCGGCCGTGGCAAAGGTATGCACTTATTGACCCCCTCTAACAGTAGTGAAGCTTGAGTATAATACTTCATTTCCGCCACTGCTGCAGTCAATTGTGGGTGATGTTCAAATTATACAAAATAAAATCTCCTACTACTCATCTATCAGTTATTCAAATTGCGCTAGCATCATCCGGTTTCCCATGACATAACAAAAGATGAAGTTGTCAGTTCATCAAGCTTTCAGAGTAATACTGATCGAAATCAAAACTTATCACAAATCATTTTGTAGTTTGATCGGTATTCAAAATAACTGCTGAATTCCATTCTGTACAGTGATTTGCGCCATAACACTCTCCCATTATTCATGACGTTCTAAACATTGTAACATTGACGGGTCCACACGAAATTTCACGTTTTCTGAATGATCAGCTAACAGTATCGCAGACACTGGCAACATTATTAGACCAGGTTTCTATTTATAGAACAACCCAAATGGCCACCGCCTTTCCAACCAATCCCACTATGTTGGCGTGCTTGTTACCCTTAAAATCAATAAGTACTGACGACAATAACAGTAAGATACAATCCCAATGGTTAAAAACACTCTCCCAACCCCCGCCTGGTCAAAATCGGACGTCAATATTGATTCTGTTCTGTTCAAGTGCATCCTTATCGTTCGGAACTAAGTTCCATTTCCTCGGAAAAACACAAGCACCACACGTGATTAAATTCTTCATATATCGTACACAAGGGCAAAGTAAACATATATTTGAAAAGCGGAGCATGTAGGAGATTTTACCGCACTTTGAATGAGGGAAGATCGATAGTTGATTATGGGTTAACTTCTGAAACGTGTACGGTTTTGCGTCTGACAAAAAGCTGTTTAAAAATCGGCAAGTGTAAAATGCACTTGAAACTAGCTACCCGGACGATAACCTGTAAAAAAATACGGCGACTGGGCGATATTTTATTACACTTTGCAACGCCTCTGTAGCCGTCCAATTCTGTGAGTTGCCAGTTGTCATAGCGACAGCATGGTGTAGGAACATGCAAGGTCTCAAACGCTTCCATCATATTTAATGTCCACACGGTAACGCTTTTTCGGGTGATTGCAGAAATTGAAGGGAATAAATCTTGCAACGAGAATATCGAGACGATCAGGTTCTAGTGAATCATGTAGTATACAGTTGGCGGTAATCACATTTTGCTATACCGCTGCCCTAAGTGGTTACAGATAGAAGTACTTCAAAACGATTTCCGTCAACGTTTTAACATGTGTTTTAATCAACACCACCTCATACCTGAACACAAAAAATCATAGGGGCGGGTTGTGCATGCATCATATCTGCAGCAAATCAAGTGGATATGGTCTGTTCAATTTGTTGCAGACTTTCAGGCAATCATCTTGGTATAGTTCGGACAAAAGTTCTACAAGCAGCATGATTAGTGTTATTTCCAATTCTTTCTTTAATACACTCTTCTGGCATTTCCGCATATGTTTCCGGTCAACAGACTTTAGCAGTTCTCATCTTTGACAAAAATTACCATTACGAGCTATGTATTCCATTGGAAAAGCATTCACTTTCCTAATAAGTAGGACCTGTGTAATACTGCATTGCATTAATTAGCAGTTGAAGTTTCATTCATTTCTGTTTCATTGAGTTACTGAATAGGATGTCTCAGCGTAATCAAGTTGCAGCCGCTCTGGTCTTTCGGTGGATTTGTATCACAAACGGGAACATCACTTTCTTATGTATGTACAACGGTTTCACAATTTCACTTCTCTCAAGCACAATTTTCAAAAAAACAAAACGCTATCAGTATATGTATATTACAAAACAATATTCATGGTCTATAGTTTCACCTCGCAAAGACACCTAATGGGTCGAATGTACGGATTGGAACAGAATCGAGCTCGTTGTTAGTATCACTGTTATTAGTGTTATATTCTGTACATGTTTAGCTTAAATAACTGCAGAAATAGTCAAAGTTTGACTACTTAGATGAAAATATAAATTTAAAATCTATCACAACGAGAATGACTGACAACAAATCGCGCATATGAACGGTATTCATAACTGCCAATGCTGCCCAAGAACATCAAATAAATCATCTGATTTTATTGTGAAAATATTGCATATAGTTTCAGTTCGAAACGTCATAATCGTAACCACTGAGGCTTGATCATATGGTGGAGAATGGGGAGAATCCAAACCGGGAACAATGAACCAGTTACAGTTTTGTGGTTGTCCACATCATTCTGACGAGCATGTTTGTGAAGACATCAATTCCAACATTGAACATAATTCAATGAATAGACCAGATACGTCAAAGAGATCTGTTCGTAGGTATCGCAGACTGTATACAACTTCCCATGGGCTACACAGAACTGAGTGTCGTGACCGAATAACGATCGTTTCAACCGTAGTTAATATGAGCTGTCGGACAGGTCTTGATTGAAGCAACCGAAACGGAAAACACTTGTAGTAGCGCCAGGTTATTATTATATGTAAAGTTTCATGTCGATGACTGTTTTCTATCCCACTACTAACCCAAGTTAAATGATCACCGAAACCTGAAATTTTCAAAGTTGGGTTTCTTCTAACTTAACTAATCTACCACACTACTTATCAATTTGTTCTGCAAAATACCACGCGAACTTTCTCAGAGATTTAGTTACAGTTATTGAATTTTATAGTTCTGCATGTGTAAGCGTATTACCGCGATAAATAGGAGCTGAAAAAGTCTGCTTATCGCACCTTGTCCATAGTGCCTCAAATAATATCTTAGGAAATAAGTTTGCCTTAGAACAGCAAAATGTTCGTTTACTGATTAGTAGTCAGAGGTTTGACTAATTTCCAGTTGAATATTACCCACAACTGATCACAGCCTTTGCATTCAAATAGATGTTCCAGTCAGCCTGTTTCGAAAAGAAGCACTATACTCAAATGTCACTTTTGCTGGAGCTTGTCAGTAGTGCATATCCTTGAAAATACTGTGATTAGAACTCTGGCCACCCTATCATGAAACAACAGTGTTGGCCAGTGCTCCATTGACCTCACACTAGGCACGACCGGACTATCATATCTGAACGCTCATCCACATTCGTTTGTGATTAGTAATCAGGTTATCCGATCGTCTGGGTAGGATACACAGTTACTGTCTATGGCCATGGCCGTGTGATGGATTTGCACTACTGAAGTGTTCACGCAAGAACGAAACTCGTATCTTGTGCTTTTTTTGAAAGAGGCTGGATGGGAATTCTATCTGAATGCGAAAGCTGTGATCAAATGTGAGTGGTGTTCAACTTGAGAAATGCTATGTATTACATTATGAAGCCTCCCTAATAATAAATATGCAATGTCTTGTTTTGGAGTGGCACTGCACTGTGTATCTTCGTTCACCTTACACACAGTCTTTTATCCTCAACCACGAACTCACATTTTTTGTCCATCGTGATGGCTAGCTGTCAATGCGATGGCTAACTGTCATTCCTTCAGACAGAGATAAACAATCGTCATCAATATTAGTCAAGAAACATCCACCTTTCCTTCAGAAAGTGTGTAGGAATTGTGAAAAATTTGTAAATCTGTGGTAAACACTTTATCGAGTTGAAAACTGTAAATGTTGTGAATCGCCCAGTTCACTGTATATTGATGAAAAAGGTTGGAAACGACATCATCGGATCTGCAATCTGTATTCCCCATTGTTTTCACAAAGGTGAGCCACATTGATGGAAGCTAAGATCGTTCACTAGTGGTCATTCGAGTTTTATTGTTGATATATATCTCAATCGACGATCTATTAGACGCGACATCATTATCAGATATCCGAGGACTGGATTTATTTGTACAACATGTTTGTGTCACCGGCGCGTACGTTGTTGGTTTCAAATCCTAATGTTTCGAGTAGATTTTTTTACACTCTTCAAAAAAGATGAGTAGGTTTTACGATTTAAGCATGGTTTCCGATTAGCGCTTAAAGGTGTTTGTTTTTATCTGTAAGCATGTCCACTTCAAACATTGCTGTACAGTAATTGTGTAAGTCGTTCTCTAGCAGACAAAGTAGATATAATACTTCACTGTCTCATGCTATACGTGAACTCACACTTGGGAAACTTTCATAAGAATTGTATGATTGGCGCTGAGACTATTACTGATGTTAGTAGAAAAATGATGGAATAGGTTGAACTTTTTTATCATGAGAACCGGAATGGACCCCAGCTAAAAGGTAGGCTTGAAAATATTCAAAGAGGTATTCAAACGGCATACCCATAGCCTGCCAAATATACTGCATATATGTCTCAACATGCCGTAAACATCGGTTGGCAAGAAGCGCTACAATGAAATTTCTGCTCAATCCGCAAGATGAAAGTTGTAGCACTGTTTGATAACGAACTAGAATTAACTAAGTACTCGACTTGAATTAGGTTCCATGGACTGGCATGATGAGTGTGTTCCTCCGTCAGCGGTTGGCAGTCAATAAACGTGTTTTCTTTGCAGCAAGTAATTGATGCTTACGAGTAAATAATGTCGCAAATCCTTGTTTTTTGTTGTTATGAGGCTACATTGGAGATTGATTAGACTATAGTACTTAGAATTAACTGTTTCATATAAGAATAAACAATCAGTTAGAAGATTTTTAATCTTACTATTCATGTTCAGGTTACACGAAACGGGATTGCCCACAAATCTGGTTTGGAGCCTGGAGATGTGATCGTTAGAATTTGTGCCACACCGGTGACTGGAATGACGCATGCTCAAGTGAAAGCGGAAATTCTGAGGGCCGGGAACGATTTGGATTTCACTGTAAAAAAGTGAGTCGAAACAGTCATGTCACTAATGATCTGAGAAATACTGGGTGTTCCAACCTGTTCGTTACTGTAGAAATTGATGGCCTCAACTGATTGCTGACTTGAAACAAAAGTTTAGTGCTCATAACTGTTTACAAACCGGCTGTTTTAATGAAATTGTCAGGCGGGTGTTACCTTGCGCCTACATTTATCCTTCAGTAACATAGCGGACTGTTGTAAGCTGTGAACTGTTTTTTGGTTGACTTGGCCAGTACACAGAATTTGTCACCTTAACTATAATTAGCATCCCATTTTGATTCGTTGGTTTCGATCAGACCAAGGTTCTAGATGGTAAACGTTCTAAACTATAGCTCATTTTAGAACAGTTTGATTGAAGTTAGGTTTCACGGTATTCGGACTAACCATTTTACGCTACTGTCTGAACATCAGGACATTCCCATTCTACTGTTGTTTTTCACCTCAATTCATCTAGACTATCTGAGTGGATAATTTCTTAACTGTAAATATGCTTCCGATAGTTTTAGATTGTGAAAACACTTGTTATTTTCGGACAAATCACATTAAAATATCTGGTTGTCATTAAAGGTGTATTCTGATTGCTCACCCAGAACTCCAAACTACACCTGCCGATTAAGTTTTGTCTCGAAGTGTTAAGTACATCAGGTGTGTTTTCGCATATACTATAAAACCAACATTCCACGTTGGCTGGCTTCAAAGTTGTTTGGACTTATCAGGTAGGCGGGTTCCTTCCTCAGAATTACTTATCAACATCTGAGTCCGTCTTCACTTACAAATTCTAACGTCGGCCACCGAAATTCCGCTACACACGGATAATAATTTATGTCTTTGTTTTAATTATATTTTCATATTTCTGTTTGGCGGCAGTTTTTAGATTTCAGTGCTCATTGTTTGAGATAGAGAGACAGAGAGAGACAATCCTCCGAACTATCCAATGAATTTCATACGACTTAATAAGAGGGGTGATTGGACACTTTAAAAAATGAAGTTTTCAACGCATTTGTTTGACTTTATGACTTAGCTTACTGAGCAAATGCTAAGTGCTGGTCTAAATATTACATCGCTGGTTTGAATCCCGCCGAAACTAGAATTTATCACGATTTTATCTTTTATCAGAACAACTGGCCACAATAATTGACAGTATTATATTACCGTCTCTTCTTCGTGGTTAATCCTTCTGTCACATTGTATTACGAGTTTGTTTAATGCACTTTAGAGAAAAAGAACACTAGTAATATAGAGTACTTAACGATGAAACCATGCCAGAAGTACACGATCGTTTTCATTGTTGCTCAGGTATACTCACCCCATGAATTCCGTCTATACACATCTTACTATAGGAATGTGAGATGCTGAAATTAGTAGATATTAATACGTTTGCAAGACACAACCAACTCACAAATAGGTTGCTATCTACAGATAACAATAGAATAAATGTTAACAATATGTATATTATTATTGTCTATTCACTCTACAAAAAAGATATTTTAAAACACTGAGTGTTTTTTATCCGATTTGCTATTACAATGATATACCTAAAACAGAAGAGTGCATTCCACGGTGAAAATGGGAATGAGAAAGAGAATGTTGCCTCTTCAGTCTTACTGAATATGAATGAATATGTTACATGCAACATCCTCATCCATCAACCGCTCTAGCAATTTTCCATGCGTCAAACTAGCGGGAAGCGATCTGCATAATCCTAACAGTATACGGAGACATAACACTTATTTACTTCTATGTCGACTAGTTTCTATTAACATTTTCGTCAGTCGAAACTGTGTGGAACAATCGATTATCTCGATCAGTAATAGCAAAGATGAAAGTAGAATGATCCTGAAGGCTAGAATAGTGAGGGAGAGTTGTTCAGTAGTTATGAGCATCTATCTTGTACAATGAAATATACAAGTGAAAGGGCGCCGAGTAAATTCCGGCCCTACTATAGCAGGTACACCTAAAAGCCTACATATGGAGCTGATGAACAGAAATGTGCGGTTAAATCCAAGTTCCCGATGGATGATGGTTGTACGTGCTCATGGTCAGTGGGTAACTCATTTGTTATTGTGTTTTCAGTCATTATGCGTTTTCTGTGAAATTTCACAATCGAACTGAAGGTGAAAAAATATGCTAACATCGCACGCCAACTTTCGCGTGCTGTTCAGGGAAATGTCGGATACGGCGAGCATCTTGTCGTCATTGTTGGTGTTCGCTATGTCTTCTTCTCCTTTTTCTTGTTGTCGTTCTTGTAGCACCTCTGAATATTGGCAAGTTTAGGAACAAGAAAATAAAAACACAAACTAAAGTGTCACGTATTAGGCAACACCCAAAACAATCACACCGAATGAACGCGTAGAATTGTGTCAAACACTCAAATCAACGTTGGTGGAGTTTCAGGCATAACATCGGAATGGAAAAATTAAAGACAATCGCTCTTATTAAGCTGTACTGAAGTACATGGCTGCAGTGACCATTCATTTACAGTTAATGTGATCAAAAACGTGCGTGGCAGGCAGACGACTGGCTACATGCGACTTTAGTGGAGGTTTTGCAGGAAAACACGAAATTATTGACCGCTTTGTGTATTGTTGTTTTTCTGGTGTGCCAAACAAACATATTTGATGTGCGAACACAGTGAACGGCGGTTTAGCCAGAGTTTTATTCATTTCATAGCAAAACGGTCTGTTTCTGATTCGGTCTTTCCATGGTGCATAAGCCAGCGAAGAACGCGTAGATAAGAACTGGTAAAAAGCAATCATCATCCGACATATCAGAGAAACAATTCTTCAGGGTAGTAGGTATACTCAGAGTTCGCTTTCATTAATTTAAAACTACCGTATCCAAACCGTCTCTCAGGTCTGAAAGCAAAACGTCCATGTATCCTTTGTAAAACGGCATTTTTATGTACATCAGAGTCATTAAAGCCACTTGTACTCTTGTTATGTTATTTTTAGACGTGATTTCAATGTAGCCCAATACAATGTCACAATGCAACAGTTTGCCGCAACAAACCGTCAGGTAGAAGTCGCACAGAATTCACCGGAGCCACGAGCGGAGATTATCGAAGAGCACTTATGGCGTCACGGTGGTCCAACTTTCAAGAAAGTTCAGCCCAAGTCCTACAAAATCCTAGAGCAGCAATTACCTCAGGCTAGCGTCGGAGGTATGTCTGGGAATCAGGTTACAGTTTATTTGTGAGTGATTCAACTTTATTAGTGCAGCGCATCACATTTGATTGTGAATCTGCTACCATTCAGCAAGAGAACCGGTTCAATCATGAATAGTTCTGCTTAACATGATTGGTTGAAAGCTTTTATAAAATAAGTACTAGACAGCTAATATGCTTCCAAAAAATGAGACAGCTTTTAGCGATTGTACTGTTGTGGCTGGTTAGCCGAAATTCGAAAGGGTACGTATGTTATCTTATGATGTCTTTTATCAAATTCCAAGGGAGGCAATTCATCCGGGTACAACAATGTGCAGATATCAATGGTGTGACGAAATATTCGATGTACGTAACATGCTAAATTCAAGCATATCCACATGTCTACTTAGCACTGTGGTATATATGAACAAAACTTCATCGACCAACACCTCATGATCCGGTTAGTGGGAAATCTAGAACTCGGTATACCCCAGGTAGTCAGTTCTATGGCAAACTGGTAATATGGTTCCACCTGCATGACATTTGACAGACGAGCGTCTAGGTTGATGTGCAACTAGCCAAAGTCTAGCATATCCCTCGAATCTTTTTTAACCATAGAGAAACTTAAAGGTATGCTAAGAAGGTGCGTTTTTCATACATTTTTTACAATAGATTAAAAGTATTTTTCATTCCTCTACGAGAAACGGACGCATTCAAAATTTCTCTCAAGTTTAGATTTAAGCGCCAGTCACGACCGTCAAATCCCTTCTTATTTTTTGTTGCTGTCTACTCGTGCACATTCATTAACCTCACTGTGCGTACCGACAATAAATGGAGACATTTTCTGACTTACTTGCATGCTAAGTGATTGTCGTACAAGTAACAGCATAATTTATGATGCCGTCCAAAATGATGAAACCGAAATCTAAGTATGGAGCTAATATTCTTCAAAGTCTACCTCACCTCGATGAAGAGCAGTTTGGAACTACTGATAATGACTGGGATGGTCAACCGTTATACGGCAAAGCCGAATCTTAACGGGATGAAGCAGTAAAACTAGAGGCTGAGAACGCTGAGAATTGCCATTATAGTTTTGTACAATAATGGGGAGCAACGATACAACAGAAATTGAGTCTCAGTTTCACGTCCCACGGTGGCTGTCGTGCAACAGATCACGTGGAAGCTGTACTCTGTCCGGCAGCCCTAATCCAGTCATACGATAGCCTAGTTCGAGACAGTGATCCTGTTTTCTGAGGACGTTAGATGCTATCATTACTCAGCCTCGGGAATACAAACAGTATTTTTCTGCTCAATCTAAATGAAATAGCCGCGAAATGGTTTGTCTTAGTTTTGAGGAGCGCAAAAACCGTCATGTAAGATGTATGACTAAGCATCAGTTCATTCGCTCTTTTCACTCACATACGCGAAATGATGTACAAGCATTTGGACGTGTGGGAGTCTGCGGACAAAATTTTCAAATTGATCAATCATCATTCCGTCATGCGACCAAAAGTAATGACAATAAATACATCCTCATCCGTATCTATTATCTGAGTGCCAAAAGTGGAACTGCAAAGTGTGTTATTGCAAAATATTTACAGGAATCTAGCCATCCAGTAGACCCCGTTAAGACATTCCTTGTTACCTGTCAGACAGTAAACAAACACGCTTCAGCTAAAACACTTACTATACACCGTTGTGCGTTCAGAAACAGATGACAGTGAACCTATCGCTACCTTGGTAGTACGTTAGATAGACTGAATGTTTTTACTAATCCTGTTTCTTTATACTTACATCTACATCCTTAACTATTGTAATTTTTTACGATCACGACCGAATGGCTCTCACACGTCCAAATGTCTGCACATCATTTCGTGTATGTGAGTGAAAAGAGCGAACAAACTGATGCGTAATCATACATCTTACATGACGATTGCTGCGTTCTTCAAATTTATTCGGAGGACAACATTGTTCCCAATGTTGGATTTTTCGTGTTTGATCTAGTTCTAACTACAAAATCGATAAAAAGGTATCAAATATCTTGATTCAAAGAAAGGCTCATTTTTATAGCTACTACACTGCAGGAATTTGTTGTATATTTTTTTCAATCGTGTGACTGCCAACAACCTCTTTTAACTTGGCTGAAAAACTGTGCAACAGCAGCCTTCAACTTTATCGATAGAGATCTGGGTAATGAAATGTTTTTGTACCTTGCATACTTTGGATAAATATGTGAACATACAAGTTGGACTAGGACTAAACAACATATCGCTTCCCTGACAGTGTGTAACGAGGTGTAATATGCAGTTACTTTCTGGAGCATTTGCAGTTGTTACGTACCTAATTGATCTGTTTTACATATCAGATCATTGAGGATGTGAGCTACACTTGTTAGAAAAACTGGCACTTCTACAGTGTTTGCATTAGCGATTGCTGTTGGGAGACGCTGATGTTACATTTTGAAGGGTCTGTTCGTCCGGATTTCCAACTGCTATAATTAAAAAAATTCGACTGTTCAAGTTAGACACAAGATCAATTGAACTGGTCTAACGACCATCTCTTCCAACTTCAACATAGCAGCTGATACCTGTTTTGATTGGCTGATTTTGATTGGCTCCCATTTCGCTTGGAACAAAGTTCTTCAATAAGAAAATGTTTCCATTTCAACTTCTTACAGTTGTCGTGAGAGTCATGCTTGTTTGAGCACCCATTTATTGCAGTGTTCTTTAACACCTCTTCTCTCATGGTTACGATATTATGATCCTGCCAGCTCTCTAGACTTTTGCCTAATTAATCATGTTGGAAACCAAATATATTTTTTTCGAAACTCATCTGAGAAAAACTATGTTACATGAACCTGAAATACGAATAAAATGAAATTACTGGACTGCGCATTCTGTTGTCGTGTCTCATATACATTTGGTTGTTAGTGTGGTACAAAGCAACGTGGAAATGAGGTTTCTAGTAAAGTTTACCGAATTTCTTATTAAATTTTTGAGTACATACATTTATTAGCTGAGTTATACAACTTTATCCAATGCAAATATCGACTAGTAATCAGAAGCTTCACCATTTACAGGTGCTCCACCGCCTTCTGTTTTCGAACGGAACATGGATGAAAGATCACCATATCTTCAAGCTACGGAACCTTCTATTCAAAAAGCATACGGACAGTCGTAAATGTTTCTTCATCAGACCTAATACTCTGTTCTATTTATAAGAATAACTAAATCCCATCTTTTCTGTCGCCGTACTCCTTGCTTTATGTATTTAGACATGAAAGACGCAAATTTTTGCCAACCCAACATATTTATGTATTTCAATTCCCCAAAATTACTACTGGCTGCTCCTCAAACTCCCTAAGTGTTTGTTAAAGAGGTACTTATGACTATGCTCAGAAACTTTTGGTTTTGTTCGATGTTAACCGGGTCTACAATAGCTTAAGGTAACCACAAACGGAGCCATCATCGTCATCATCATCATCATAGACAGCAATACATCAGTGGTTCGCAATGATGCTCAACTACCACACAATTACGAAGGGGAAAAACCCCTATATAGGAAGAGAGAAGAAAAAACAGGAAAAGGAGAGGGAACCTAACCACTAAAATATACCTAGGTATACATTCAAACATACGACATCAAGGCGCCTACACCTTGCAAACAAACAACCGAGCTGTAAGTGAAAGTAAGGCGTCATCAGCAAGACAGCTTCCTTGCGGCCTTCACTACCTCGCGTCATTAAGTGCATGCACTTCACAGACCTCTCGGCCAAACAACGACAACGGAGCCAGAAAGCTTTTTGTTAATGACGTTCCGTTTTCCATTTTGTGGAATACATTCAAGTGATGTTATAAGGAAGGCTGCTGGACGACCATAAAAACAGGTCGTCATAACAGTCGTTCCATTATTACCAGTAATTTCATTACAAATAACTTACCTCCTCAACAGAGTTCGGTACAGTGGTGTTCTACTGTACATATATGCAAACATCACCGCCCGCAATCCGTTTCAGTTAACAGTATGCTCACCTCAGTGAATGAACACCTATTAAATCCAAAATCACAATAATACGGTTGGTATAACCAATGAATATAGGCGGTGGATTGCTCATTCATCTTGACTTTGGACATCGGAAGTGAGACTTCAACATGCAGATGAGTAGCTCAACACATAAATCGGGAATTGCATTCTTACTTTTAGTTTGATTAAGTAGTTTGAGAAGTTTGCATCTCTAGGTGAATATGTCAGTTACTGTGGTCGCATCAAAAGTGACATCTCTGCTATAGGGGTAACGTTTTAACATCAAACCTCTGAAATATACCCTGGTTAAGATCTGGATGATTAATATATCCTGCAGGCGGACAGTTATCGGTACCACACAGTCCGAAGACTCTTAGATAGCAAACTACTTATATTTTGGAAGCAGTGTGTGTGGGCATTGTACAAAGTTTGGCATAGAATAGCATTAATCAGTGCGGATTGATAGGCAATTACATGAATAACAGTAACTCAAGAAAAACCTTCTTCAGCGAATTAAACTGAGCGATGTTCCGTAAGGTTGCAGCTAATCGAAAACCAAGCATCAGCTTTCACCGCAAGGTAGAGTCAGAGAGACAGCCAGCCATAAAATACGTAGAGTTAGCAGCAAGGCGCTTGATGTTTGGATGGCAAATAGTCCGAGTACTGGCAAACGTGTGCCCGTAGATGATCCGACGGTCAGCTGGTCGAATAACAGGTCAAACTGGTGAGACAACGGTCGTCAACAAGGTTTGAGAACACGTGCGAAAAGGAGAAACCCTAACACGCAGCCACCAAATTTGTGTATGGGGAAAATGGGCTAGCTAACGTTGATTATATCATAGGCAACGGGCATGGTAAAGTGTAATTAAATAAAATATGCGTTAGACAGCATGACACTACTTCGCGTAACAGTTGGTAGGAAAATATAGCAACTCCTACTTTACAAACTGCACCATCTGTAATTAGTCCTAATTGAACAGGACATCGTTAACTACTGCCGACTCGATGCGAAGACGACGATTTCTGTGACTGGACGTTTTAGGTTGTTAAACGTCTTGATGTATTAGGGTCTTCGCATTCCTAAAACTTGTACCGCGTTCCGCTGAATGTTTCCGATAAACATAAAACCTTGATGGAAATAGGGAGGCAGATTAGTATGTTAATTTTCTTGAATATGTTGGTAAACGTTTTTTGAACGTAATGAGCTTTCGTGAGTGTCATCCGCTTCTTATATGCAACTAATGCTAAAAATGTGATTTGAGGACAACCCCTTTTTATTCAGTTTATGATCTTATTTATTTCTTCTGCGAACGATGTTGTCCAGATGACAGTCTAATTCTGTTTATGCTGGTGCACAGTTCTGTTATCTTCCTTCTTTCGATACGTTGCTCAGCCTTTGTTGAAAAGTTGTTTGGTTCTTTCTCTACGATCTATTTCATTTGTCAGTTCCGAAGTGCGATGACGTCCAACCATTTCTTCACTCAGTATCACGACCATTTTACTCCAGTAAAACACGCGATGGTTTTTGTGTTAAGTTCGTCTTATTCAAGTTGGTCAGAATTCTGACTACCAAAAATCCGTCACAGTTGATATATTTACACAGATTGTAGACTGCTGTCTGTTGTGTCCTGTAGGCACTTTTTCATCACTGTTCACTTGACTACTGACTACCGAGTATAACAATAATCGGGTTGATTACGCTCAGCAAAGTGGAGATGAGACGGCTTGCGACACACTTTTCCTAATTAACCCTTCTCGGTAGTCGAGTCCAAGGAACGCCTGTGGATAACCGTCACCACGGATGGCATGCGCCGAACCGTTTGTGATTCTACTCACACAACCTCATTCAGCGTAAACTTGAAAAAATAAGGAAAAGAAGAATAGTAGTGGAAGCTTTTGTTATCAGACCGGTCAATACGTATTCTATTCATTTTAGCCACCGTTCACCAGGCCTCGCGTTGCTCAACCGACTTCACCATGCGCGTATGAGTCTCATCAAGGATCAGTCTGTTTTCTAGATTATTGAGTAGTTATCTGAATAGATGACCAGTACCATATTGAGCCAACTCGGTGCAAACCATAGCCGTGTGTATGTATCTCAAATCCTCTTTGCCAAAGGCGCACAACATTCCTCTTTGATGATCTCAACACGAGTTAGCGCAAAAACTGAACTTCTGCTTCACTGGGGTGAGTCGGTTACATTCTTGGCTGCAGCCTGTCATTTCCCAAAAACAGAATTTGTACAAGGAAATTTATTCAACTGGTAGTATAATCAGTCACTCGTTGGTCGGATATCAATCTACGATTGCAAGCATGAGGCATGTTCAATGGATGAATTCGGGTGTTTGACATAAAGAAGATCGCCAGCGATATATAGGTTCACGATGAAATAGTGAAGAAGTATACACTACATTTATTGCCAAAACTGAATGCGACCGGTCCACAATCACTGCGGCTGGGTCGTTAAATGTGGGTACTAATCATGACATTTTACGAGAAAACTGTAATTGTACTCAGACTGATGTGGAGTTTGAACCATGTTGTGCCTTCTTGTGTTAGTCTGGAGGGTGTGAAGAGCATTCATCCTGGTTGAAAGACTTTTAGTGTTCTATCTACTCCTCATGAAGCAAGCAACTTAGATCGCCTATTAATGAGTGTTTTTAATTTAGTTGTTGTCATCACACAATGTACAGTTTGGCTGTTTTCCGGGAATTTATTGACACGTTCAATTGATTTCATACATACGAACAGTCCCCATCATGGAGAAAGTTCAACAGTGAGGGAAGCAAATAGAACTAGTTTCATCCGACAAATTTACGAATTCACAAAGATCATTTTACCCTAACCACACTGAACTCGGTTAGAAAAGGAGAGGACTTTCCTCATACGGTTGATGTATTGATTGCGAATGGTAACGGAACATTGTGTGCTATTTCTGTTTTACGTTGTATACAACACTGATTACATTACGACTTCTTTGGATAACGTGCCGCGTCATTACTACTGCGTAGAAGCTAGTTTGGGGTTTGAGTTGAGTGCATTTCCGATTACTATTGCGTATTCTTAACTGTTACAGTTAACAACACATGTAATGACAGAAATGAAGTATTAGATTACCATAGAGCAATAAACCAAACGGGAGATGTGGCAATTCGAAGTAAAATTCAGTAACCATCATTTGAGAAGTGATTCAATTTGTAATCGGTAGTATAAATGTTCAGAAGTAAAATCAGTAACGATTAAATCATCTTCACTCTACCATCAATCCTAATCTAGTAAAAAATCACCCACAATTCTGATACTCTGCAGCTCAATTTCTAGTGCATGTCACCCACATCCTTGAACGTTGCTCAAATATTCTACGAAAGCTTAGACGGAAACCAGCCAGGTGATCCCCAAATATTTTGATGTAAAACTCGTGTACTACGACATTCAACAAACCTCTCAAACGGTGCATCCCAAGAGATAAGTTGAGTGTGATTGTCTTAGTCTTCAGTTCACCTACTCGCCCACAGTCCAATTATCCCTAAGTGACGTCAAGGAAAACGACAAGCTTTCTGACAGACGCCCATTATCTCAATAGATGAAGGATCGTGGACTAGTTGCTGTTGGTTGAGTCTAATGGCTCAACTCAAGCATGCGCTGTAACAGAGTAGAGAACCATCAACATCAAGTAGATAACAGGAAGCACAATGTAAGCAGTTGTATGATCAGAAAAATCAAGTTCAGTTTATTGGGATGGTCATCGACATAAACAGGTGAATAATGTTCACTAAATTAATTGCCGAAGGCTCCAGCTATGTAAAAAGCAAAACATTACATGAAAATTTTGTACTTAGCTTTCTTTAACCATTTTTTAAACAATATATTCGAACAAAAAAGTTAAATGGTGACTGACAAATCTGTCGAATGCAGGTAAGTGAGTAATACTTACTACAAGGACACACAAAATGCCATCACATGCGAAATGGTTTAAGTAGTAACCAGATACATTTCAAATTTGTCAACTATATGAAAGGCGCAACGAGGTTAAACCCGTGGTTTCTAAATCCATCGTTGTTAACGTGTTTGCGGTGTCAATGAGGTTAAGATGCTTCAGAACGGCAGCCGACAGATAAAACAGAATGAGTAGAATAGATAGAGGAATTATTGCATAAGACGGAATGCTATCTCTTTGTTTTCTAATCAGAATATTTGCAGTGTATATAATAACAGAGAAGGCCCAATAGCCAGGGAGAATGGATAGTGTCTTCTTCAGCTGTCAATAATTTTGTGATTCCAAAATTAACAAGAGTTAAAGTGGATTGTACTGATTTACCACTAAGAAAACAACTGCACACACCAATAATCACATCAACAATATCAGACCCATCAACAGTAATTCTTTTATGAGGATAAAACATTTGGGAATTTTTCTATTGAGGCTCGGAGCCGCTGTTGAGTTTGGCGTAGACTATATCCCTGTAAACATAACCCCTCTAAAATTCCTATGCGAACCAATACAGATCGGTCTTCGTCAAACACGATGCAGGCATCCAAGTATAATTAGGTGTTTATTAACAATTCTATCTTTACTTTCCTTGTCTGTCGTTGTTTCTTTTTTTATCAAAGACTGAAAGCGTTCGCACGCTTACAAGCCAACCACAAAATAGCCGGTGGATTTCAGTCTATGAGTGAAAGGAAATTAATCAGCTTGGGAAGGTAATTCACATATCCTCCTGCAAACCTAGGCTTCACGATCCTGTAGTCTAGTGCACATTTGCCTGGACTACAATATGCCGCCTGTTCGAGAGCAGTGAGTCGTACCAGCTGTCCATCATTTACCTGGTGGTCACTGGAACCAATTGGTTGCAGTCCATATCTTTAATTTACCCCCACAAATAATGTACTACTGAAATGATTCTATGTTAGTTTCATCTATGTGACTGGAAAAATACTCGAATGAAACTAAAATTTTAGCGCGAAAGATCCAAAGAATCCCACAATAAACTAATTTACGACTATGCATGTCATTTGTTTTGAGTTAATTTAAACAGTGATTCAGAAATATGATTCTCACTAGTCACTACAACCTCCACCTCGTTTTGTTCAATATGATTATGGCTAAATTACAGTGTTGTAATGTTGTATGACAGGCAGTTTCGTTATGAGTAGTATACTACTCACAAGTAGTATGTTACCCACAGGCAACGTTTAGGAACAATGTTGTAAGCTGCGAATGCCAGGAAGACGGAGGACAAGGAGAGACTATCGAAATAGTGTGTACGCGCTCGGCAGAAGTTCCATCAAGGCGAATGACAATGATGGATGTGAATGCATATCTAACTTGCAAATGAGTATACGCGTTTGTGGTTTGATTTTTGACATGACCTATACGGGCGTTTGTGCAGTTAGGGAATTTTCAGGACAGGCGTCTTTTGCGGTCACTACAGTAAGAGCTATTTGTCCATTAGATACGCACTTGAGCAATCGTAATTTAACTTTCGGGGTCATTTCTCTCAGTTTACTATGGAATAATCTATAACTGTGGACGAAACGACATAACCGTTTACATAATTTTATCCTTTTCAGATTTTTACACGAATCTCCTGTAACTGGCTCTACAGACCTACCGTTTTCCTCAGTGCAGTTTTGCATATAGGGCAGGATAGGGTGCTTCGTAAGAATGAAACATCTTTGGTTTTCCGACATCACGGTTTTTTGGTCATCGCAGAAACTGAACACCATCCACGTCATTCGTTTGAACCATGACTTGGAAAAACGTATTTCCCATATTTGATCCGGACGCAAATTTAGCCGCGGTGTTTGCTCCCTATATAAACTGGCAGTTTACTAACGTACCTTCAGATTAATTGCAAAATACATGATAGCACTGACGGTATCAGACTGTTGTTTGCTTCCTCAATTGATAGGTAGACAATCACAAACCTGATCTGTTTTATTTTCGTATGTTTGTTTATCATCTATCTTTATTGTGAAATAGTCTGGTAAATGGATATCAATACCTGTCTTCCATCCTTTGAATATATCTTTATTCGGAGGAAAACTGTACTTCAGAGATACTAACCAACTTCTGCTTACTTTATGATCAGATTAAGCGATTAATTAGTTGGACATCGCCATTATAATCCAACTTTGAAACGTCCTTTAGTGTGTGTGTGGTAACGAATTCACATGATTTATGTCCGGGTAATCTTCCAAAAATTGCCAAAAGATTATTGATCATAGAATACACAAAGGAGTACATGTACTATTGTTGTTCACAATATAGGCCG
>JTDE01000428.1:109215-121723 GCA_014338405.1 Paragonimus skrjabini miyazakii | reverse complement strand
GATTGATATGTAGCCGGATTATTTAGGTGAGGAGAGAAATCAGACATCATACTGAGAACATTTCAGAAACTGCTCGTGCCGATTGGATTCAAGGCAGGACTGAGTCCTGCATCGTTATGCGTGCGGCATTCGGAAAACCGAGTACGCGCATGGTACTACTGGTGGGTCTGCGGGTACTCTAGTTAAATTCCGACAGATATGTAATAGGGGAATCTGTAATTGCAGAGCCATTAAGATGTTCTAGTAGATATATTATCTTTCCCTGCCCCAGATAACTTCCCGACAAAAGCCCAGGCAACCGAGTCTCTGCAAAAAAGCCCATCAGCTCTGGTGTCCAACTAAGGCCTCATCGCCGTAGGATATATTTTCGCATAGTGGGGATGGAACGCAAAGTTGCGTGATAAATAAGAGAATGTAGGATGATTATGTGGACTATAACTAATTGGGAAGACCGTTAAGCGATCTCATAGTTTTCGTGTAATTCAGTAACATCTACTAAGCTAGTAAACAGTTGTCATAATGGAGTGCTCTTCCTTATAATAGGTTTAGCATACAAGCTGGATGTCAGCCTACTGTATACAGCTATTATATCCACATCGATTTTGCGGTTTTATGTGATTTCAACTTTTTGTCGTACCAACGCACTACTAGCCATCGAGACATATTCAGATTGACCATATACATTCACTGCAATGCCGGCTGTCATTTAACACGATATTTCTGTCCAGCTTTCTAATTTAACTTTTTTTTCGCGGTATCCCTGACAACTCGTTATACGGTTTTTAGGAAACCGGTGTTAACAGTTTTGTGGTACTCACGCTTGTACATACGATTCTGGTGACAGCGCCTAATTTAAGCAGTTTGATTCATTTCATGGACTGTGACTTAACTCGCAGTTCTCCAGGTAGGTATGCTCAATTTCTGTCAGATAAAGTTTTGCTCATTAAAAATCTGTATACGGTTCGAGTAAATCGGCTAAAGACACTTACTACTGACAAACTGAAGCGGACGTCTTTAAAAAAATGGGAGAGAGATGCGAGTTGAGTATGATATAATGGGGTGTACTTTTTAGGTGTTAATCCCGGACATCTGCTGGTTCCTCGAGCTACGGTTAGTCTACTCGCGACGTCTGTCGATAGAGAGAACCCAGAATAGTCGCACCTTAAACCACGAGCATCTGTAGGTTCTGAGCCTGCTGAGTGACCGCTTCCGATCCAAGAGAGAAGACGGTCGTATTGGCGACATTTTATAAATAATGTGCTAGGTTACATGGGAATTAGTATGAACCAAACACATGAAAATAATAACAAACCTCGATGGTGAATGCGGCAAATATACAAGGTCCGAAACCGACGGTTCACGTGAATATGACTGAATGCAAGAGTTACGTAATGGTGAAGCGATGGCAATCATTCTTTTCATGGGTCGGTAAGTCAGGGCCAATTTAAATGAGTAGGTGAAACTAATCAGCATTTTTCATTTGCTTGGCTCAGCAACAACGCTCCCTGTGTTCATTTATTCCCCTCTGGTTGATCGCTCTCCATCCTACATTCGAAATCTTCTCGATAGTGATTGCGAGCCTTTCTTGCGAAGACTGACATAAAACATTCCTCTCACGAACGTTGTTCTTGATGTACTGATAAACCTTGACATCGTTCACCTGGGGGAACTTGTTCTCGCGTGAGTTTTCTTCCTCACTTCCCCTGCTGGATTTTTGTTTATATGTAACCTTCTTTCATTTGCGCTTGATCGCTCGGCAATTATCCGTTTCACGGGATTCGCCTTGGGGGTCGTTCAAAAGGCAAAACGACCCTTTTGACACGAATCCTCGACTTTTACATTTGTTTTGAAATTTTAAAATCGGAATGTCAGGCAAGGTACTAACAACTCATCAATTGGAAATAAGCAGCGTTAATGGATAAATCGGAATACATCGAATAAACCCCAAAAGTACTGACTTAGTGATGAAAACATTTTCCGCCATTTTCGTGAAATTAACCCCATGTTGGCGTTAGCTCAGTTTTTCAAGTCTTATAAATGCGATAATTGCAATCTTCCGGATGAACTACGTCATTCTATAGCCGGAGAGTGTTTTATTTTGCGGCGTTTTGAAGATATGGTCCAAAGGGAAATATACGACCATACAGTGTGTCGTTGCATTTTAACAAGAACACTAACACATTTGATAATGGAATATTTATGGCAACATTTCTAGCTTCTTTGTCTATACGATATTTATACTATTTCTCTTTTTTCGCGAAATTTCAGGTAGATATTGGTCGACGAAACGTTGGTGTTAGAAATGGTTGGAAACGAAGCCATCATATGGTTGTTTCCATCTTTGGTGTACGTGGACCGGCGTAAGAACAGAGTATCAAGTTTAACTCTATCACCATAAATCTTTAAAATTAAATTCTCCCCATTCTACTGCATTGTTTCCAACTAGATTGAGGTCTCGTGGCGTTCTTACGGAACAGTATGCAGAAACCGATGAAATCAAGCTGCCTCCCGATTACCGGGAAGTATACCTCTCAGCCAGGCACATTATGCTATTTAGAACACCAAGTATCTATCTCGGTGAAGAAAAATATTCCAATCAATATGACAGTCAACGAAATCAAAGATGATGATTACCATGTACCCCACATACAGGTTTCTCATCACTTTCCGCATGTGTTCGTTCACCAAATTGTTCATAGTAAAAGTGGTTCGGAAGGAGCAGCTGCTAGTGCGAACACGTAATACATACCCAGACGCTGATCAAAGCTCAAGTCGATCGGGTGGAGCAGCTGCTGATGTGGACTCATACTGCATTCTGAGACGTTGTTCATGGCTTAGGTGGATCAGGCTGGAATAGCCGCTAGTGTAAACGCATACTGCATTCTGAGACGTTGTTGATAGCCTATGTCAATCGGATGGAGCAGCTACTAGTGTGAACGTGTACTGCAAACTGAGACGTTGGTAGCCTAAGTCAATCGGGTGGAGCAGCTACTGGTGTGGACTCATACTGCATTCTGAGACGTTATTCATAGCTCAAGTGAATGAAGTTGGAATAGCCACTTCAGCCGTGAACAACGTCCGAGTATGGATTATAGGTTCACACTAATAGATGATCTAACCTGATTCACTTTAGCTATGAAGAACTTCTGAGCAGGCATTCACACTAGTGGCTATTCCAACTTCATTCACTTAAGTTATGAAAAACGTTTCAGAATGCAGTATGTAGTCATACATGTTCCACTATCAAATGTGTTAGTGTTCTTGTTAAAATGCAACGACACACTGTATGGTCGTATATTTCCCTTTGGACCATATCTTCAAAACGCCGCAAAATAAAACACTCTCCGGCTATAGAATGACGTAGTTCATCCGGAAGATTGCAATTATCGCATTTATAAGACTTGAAAAACTGAGCTAACGCCAACATGGGGTTAATTTCACGAAAATGGCGGAAAATGTTTTCATCACTAAGTCAGTACTTTTGGGGTTTATTCGATGTATTCCGATTTATCCATTAACGCTGCTTATTTCCAATTGATGAGTTGTTAGTACCTTGCCTGACATTCCGATTTTAAAATTTCAAAACAAATGTAAAAGTCGAGGATTCGTGTCAAAAGGGTCGTTTTGCCTTTTGAACGACCCCCAAGGCGAATCCCGTGAAACGGATAATTGCCGAGCGATCAAGCGCAAATGAAAGAAGGTTACATATAAACAAAAATCCAGCAGGGGAAGTGAGGAAGAAAACTCACGCGAGAACAAGTTCCCCCAGGTGAACGATGTCAAGGTTTATCAGTACATCAAGAACAACGTTCGTGAGAGGAATGTTTTATGTCAGTCTTCGCAAGAAAGGCTCGCAATCACTATCGAGAAGATTTCGAATGTAGGATGGAGAGCGATCAACCAGAGGGGAATAAATGAACACAGGGAGCGTTGTTGCTGAGCCAAGCAAATGAAAAATGCTGATTAGTTTCACCTACTCATTTAAATTGGCCCAGACTGGCCGACCATTAGTGAAACTGTATCACTAATTGGAATGAGAATTAAAGTTGTTCATGCGGTTTATGTGATGGAGATAACAGAGCACGGGGTTATCTCTCGGCAAATTCTACAACATTGAAGCCGAGCACAATAATCTCAACAATGGCCTCACATACCTTAACAGAATCATCGGAAAATACGACGGTGAACCAAAAGTAAACAAAACTTTCGAAACATATTCCCGTTTTTTCCTACCTAGATCAACGTGCTACTGATTCCATAATTCCGCTGACCGCACAGCCCACTCGGTAATTTATATCCTTAGTTAGGTCCTCCACAGCCAGACCAGGAATTAGGTCATTTACAAGTCACGAACGTCCTGGATCAGTAACCAACCTATCCAAACTTGTAGTCCAGACCGCATTTGGACTAAACGAGCCCGGGAGAGTAAAGAATGCTTCAATTTGCCTGTGTCTTTTATTTCATTAATTCGCCTTCCCATTCATCGTATAAGTCACCGGAGAGTATGTGCTTGAAACAAGCTCCTACGTGAAGTAGTTTACAGTGATACCAATACCTTCGGAGTGCGCCTGGATACCGTGTGGTAGGAGACCTTCCCTGATTTCTCTCGGCATAATATACAACACTTGACAAATAGTGGTGGCGTGGATTGTCGCACCGTGAGAGTTCTTTCTTGTATCTTCATTTCATTGACCATATCAGTAACCCATACAACAGACCCTGAATGGCTGGCAGAGTACTTGTGAATTAAGGCCCGTATTTCAGGCTGCGTCTCAAATGATATGGTGAACGCCTGAGTATACTCACGTTGCCGTAGATAACGTAACATAGACGAATATGGTTAAACTTCTCAATATAATGCATGGGGGGAGGGACGGCTTCTCCGGTTCGAGAGTGAAGATCCGTCAGTTGGTGTCACCCCACTGTTTTGTAGGCATTTGTCTCGGCGTGATTTCCCAGACTGATAACTTATCATCCGGTAGATCCCTCTTGTTCTACACAAGCCTTCCTTCCAGTCTCACGTAACCGCGGCGTTTTCATAACGTTGTGATATCTGCTCTGCATAAATCGGAACCCTGCAATCGGAAGCCAAACTGTTAAAGTCTTAAACATCATCGCCTGCAGAACAGGAGCTCTGATTCCACGTATGGCATTTAGGGTGATATGCGTTTTGCTCCCACATCGCTGTCCATATAGGGTGCTTGGTTTGAAATAATTCTCTTTCAGTCCTCTACACTCCACTTTACTCTTGCATGGCAGGCCATCTAGCAGTGTAACAGAGAGGTCGAACCAACCTGGCCCAAATAAGTAAGAAAGAAAGACTAAAACGTCGCTCATAGCACAAACAGACAAGCACTAAATTATTTGCCTTTGAGTTAACAGTGGAACGGATGCAGGTTTAAACTGGGTAATATTCGTCAATTTTAGGTTGTATTAGAGATAGAATCAGACTGCTTGTATCAAGGTGAGTTGCCGGTGACTAGTTCTTTCATTTTACGCAGATTTGTTGCCAGATAACGGGCAAATAAAATCACTTGTTGTTTAGGGCCAGTCTCCCCAGTTGACTGAGTGTGTCCTGCACTGATAAAAGAAGTTGCCGACCAAATAGTTTAGTGGCAGAATACTTACGGGAATGTGCTGTTCGGGTAATCGTAGTTTAGAAAGAGTTCAGTTTGTAATTGGAGGGTTAGTCAATGCCCACCAACATGCGTTTATGACTACCTCCAATCTTATCTGTCTTGGTTGAAATCCGCTGTGCTAGTAGTCCGAAGGAATCGCACACTAAATATTACGTATTTAGACAATCAATGAGGCTTCTTGATGATTTTTGCTTGCCCACACAGATTATTTTGGTGACCAAGACGGGCTTTGACATCGAGAAACTGTCGAGGAAGGACTCAAGTCCCCGAAAATACCGTTTGATTGGCCTTTGGAAAGGCTTATCTTATTCTGATTAATGTGACATTCATAGTCAGCAAGGTCATGTGCCACTTCACCCTTTACGAGCATTCTGGTCACCCGCCTATACGCTCATCCTTTAACTGGGACATCACCGTACTGTTTGGATCTCTGTCTGGTCCACTTTTGTCCCTGTTTTCTGACTGATCACAAACCATTTAAGTATGGTCTAGTTTGTGACCGTCTTGTCTTCGGATTGAGTGACGTAAAGTAGCTCTGCTCGGAGGCCAGTCTTTTCTGTGTGTCCATGCGTTAGCCTCAGTTGGTTCAGTTGGTCGGAAAGATACGAATCAATCGCGTTTACTCCGTAGTCCGTTGTTCTTCATCGTTGACCGCCGTTCCGTTATCTGCCGTTTCATGAACCGTTATTCTGCTGTCAGTTTACGCGCTCGTAGGCCGTAGATCGAGTTGCAACAGGAACAGTACACGAAAATTCCGTAAACGCCTCTTCCAAGTATAACAATCGCGGCTCTGCATCCCATTCTCTGGCATTTTAGACGGCTGATCAGCACCAACCGCTTCGTCCTATGCGATTCGAACTCTGACGTGGACTTGTAGTTTTCTTCCTGTTGTTTAAGCTTATGCGACGGCTAAATGGATCAAACCCTCGGATTTTTCTTCGCGACTTCCCGACGGAAAGAGTTCCTTTAGCTCCCTAAGTGTAGTAGAGTTATTCAGGGGCTGCCATTCGGCAGTCCACAACGTCGCACCGCCGACCTGGCACCTTATCTAACTGCTGCAGAATCCCCGGAAACCACTCGTTACCACTGACTTTTCTGCGCTAGAGGTTGAAGACCTTGTATTCGAAGTTAATTCATATAGTGTAATGGGCAGTGACAAGATCCGTCCCAGAATTATCAAAGAACCAGCCACCGGTCTGGCAGGACCTCTTTGTAAGCTGTTTAAACAAATGCTGCAGACGAGCATTACCACTAGTTCATGGAAAGAGGCGACGGACTCACCGGAACTATCTGGCTAGCTATAGGCAAATTACCCCAACCAGTACTCCGCGCAAGGTAACGGAGCGCTTATTAAAGCGTGCCATCCTCAGCCACTTCTAATCAAACCATTTTTTCTTCCACCCAGCATGGCTTCCTTCCTAACCGGTCATGCATAACAAATATGCTCATTTTCATGGATAGTCTGACATAAGCCAAAGACAGTGGCCTTATTTCGGATACCATCTTTTTTGAATTTGCCAAGGATTTTGATCGTGTTCCGCACGGTCCCCTGAAACACAGACTGGAAGCCTACGGCATTCTAGGTGAGGGCCTTATCTGGATTGTCTCTTTTCTTGATAATGGAACTTTCAGAGTTAAAACCAGATTATATCTTTTGTTCCCCTTTCTTCATTTCTGCGGGAGTTCGTAAAGGGTCAGCGCTAGGTCTTTCATTATTCTTTGTTTACATTGAGCACGGATCCTTGAGGAACTCCAGCGGAGATCGGAGAAGGAGAGGAAAGGTCCGATCCGGTTTTTACCCTAAAAGTTCTGTTATCAAGAAAGGATGTAATCCAGCTGAGAACCTCTCCTTTGATCTTATAGGTTTCTAGCTTATGCACAAGTGGGCCGTGTGGGACACGATCGAATGCCTTGGCAGAAATCGTAAAAGATCGCTTCCGAGATATGGCCATTGTCTTTGGCGTCTGTCAGGCTATCCATGAAAATAAGCATAACCACCTGCAACTGACTTACTGAATATGTTGAATCAAAAATAATAGTTAGTTCATAAAAAGTAAAGCACGTCATTTTGAATACCAAGGTCATTCGGTAATTAAGCTCACGGGTTGACTAACCTTGATTTACAAGAAAATCGAAGTGAGTGTTGTATTGTGCTTGCTTATTTTCTGCTGACAATTATCACTCGCTTTCCCAGTAGAAGTGGCTTTCCTAGCGACATATAGGGTTAGCCACTTCAGAGTTTAAACTGGAAAAAACATGTTATCTTCCCACCCCCTTTTCACACGCTACCTTTTTTTATTTGTTACATTCATTGTGCAGTAAAAATGTTTGCTACTGTGTGAATCAATACACGTGGTTTGTCTCAAAACTGCTGCAATTCATTCCTTATGAATTCTGAATTTTGGCTAACAGCTGATAGCTTTTCTAAGAAGGCTACCCGACTATTAAACAGCGAAAAAGTTCAGTGTTGTCGCTTGGTCACTGTTATGGCTATACGTCTTGTACACGCCGTGTATGTGCCTCCGTTTACCGTAACGGTAAACTATAGCTATAGTTTACGTACGTTATAGGGTATTGTACACATTTTCATATTCCGCTTTGTTTTTATATACAGTATTGGATCGTCCCTTAATTTGAGCTCAATTGTTTGCCCCCAGAACCGAGGAGAAGAAAAAGAGGTGCGGCAACAAACGTTTATTGGGAGGATGAGACTAGTCAGAATTAGGCAACAGAGGATCTAAATTTATAGGGCGAAGTACCATACATGGCCGAGAGTGAACGCGAGAAAACAGTTCAGATAACGTACAGGCGGTCGGTCGTGCAGCTGCAATTTGATTAACTGAGTGAGATTGCTTAACCGAATGAGTTTAAATGTACCAATTCCCTCGAAGCCGGATCGATCGATCGATATGAAGTGATTTACCTTTGCTGCTTCATTAGGAGATGCGTCTCCTAACAGACCGTTTACACCACTTTTCCTTGTACAAAATGAATATCACTTGTTTGAATTGCTTCTGCTTAACAATACACTTTTGGTGTGCGCGTCTTGTCTCCTTGGCGTTCCTGTTCCGTATAGATTGGAGTTGCCTGTAGCGAGCTATTTGGCTACTGCGTTTTGAGCTGGATATTGGCATTTATACCTTTGTATTGAGTTAGTCCCCTACAAATTGATGAGGCCGTGTGTTGACTTTTATCATACGTATTGCCAAAGTTTTGTTTGTTCGACAACCTTCCTCCTATAGTCCTCCAAGGAAAATTTATTTTATCTCTCCTCATTATTATGCATCCTAATATTGGACAGGAAACGACTTCTTCGGAGAATACTGTTACGATTAAACTCCCTGAGTTTGGCAGTAGAGACCCCAGACTGTGGTTTGCACAACTCGAAGTTATTTTTGACTTTCGACGAATCCACTCACAGCGCACCATGTATAACTACGTCGTCGCGAACTTACCTGAGACTGTGGCAGCGAAAGTTGCAGATATCATTTACGAGCGTCCAGCGGATAATCTGTACAATGTCATCAAATCGGCCATTATTAACAGAATGGCGGCTTCTGACGAAGACAGTCTCCGCAAGCTCCTCGCCGGCGTCGAAATGGGAGGTCGTATTTCTTCACAGTTGCTTCGACACATGACTCGGTTGTCGAACAAACAGACTGTCAACGCGAGAATTGTGGCTCCAGCACGTCCCACGCGAACTCCGCCACACATTGGCTGTTTTGGAGAAGGACACGCCATTGACCAAACTAGCAGAATTAACTGACCAGGTACATCACAATTATGCTCCTCAGCAAGTAGCTCAATTGCAAGCGACTTGCAATCGCGATATACTCGAGCAAGACGTCTCAAACCTGAGAGAGCAGTTTTCACAGTTGTCCTTGCAGCTAGCCACCCTAACGAAAATGCTAGCAAAGAAACAGTCACCAGCACGCTCAAAGTCCCGCCCACGAAGCAGGTTGCGCGTACGTCAGTTCGATAGAAGTGTGTGCTATTATCACCGGCGATTTGGTACGCATGCACGTCGTTGCAACCAGCCTTGTTCCTTTCGGAATTGTCAAAATCAGACGAGAAACGGCGAAGCCAGTCAGTAATGGCGACGGTTGCCACTGGCCCTTACTTATGTCGCCTGTTTTATGTATCCCACCGTTCAATGTCCGTAAATTTCCTCATTGATACGGGCGCTGAGGTTAGCGTTCTTTCATCCACTGGTGACAAACATAACCTCAAACCGGTGTCGTATACCCTATTGGCAGCCAATCGAACCGCCATACAGACAAACAGAGAGAAATTACTCACTGTCGACCTTTGTCTCCGTCGGCACTTCCCCTGGACTTTTACCGTTGCAGATGTGCAACATCCAATTATCGGTGTTGATTTTCTCACCTCCTTTGGACTCGAGGTGGATGTGAGAAGCCGGAAACTGATAGACGGCACAACAGCTCTGTGCGTACACTGGAAGGCTACATCGAATAATTCATTGGGATTACGTTTCGCAACTCTGCTTCGACAGTTCCCATGCCTTATCAATCCATCAGACTCACTGTCGCAAGTAAAACACGACGTCTTTCACCACATTACCACTAAAGGACCACCTACCGTCGCTCGCTCACGTCGGTTGCCACCTGAGAAACTTAAAATCGCCGAAGCTGAATTTGAAAACCTTCTGCGACTCGGAATTATCCAGCCCTTCAGCAGCCCTTGGGCCTCACCCTTGCATATGGTACCTAAGACCACACTCGGAGACTGGCGTGCGTGCGGTGGTTATCGCGCTTTAAACAACGCCACTGTTCCAGACAGGTATCCAATTCCTCACATCCACGATTTCTCCATCGGTCTACATGGTATGGTCATTTTCTCGGAGCTTCATCTGGTTCGAGCATAACCTCAGATTCCCGTGGCCCCAGAGGACGTAGCAAAGACTGCAATCACCACCCCGTTTGGACTGTACGAGTTCGTCCGAACGCCATTTGGGTTGCGAAATGCAGTTCAGACCTTCCAGAGGTTCATGGATCAAGTCCTCCGTGGTCTGCACTTTGTGTTTGTTTATATTGATGACATCCTGGTGGCGAGCAAGGAGGTACATCAACACATGTCACACCTCCGTGCAGTTTTCGAACGCTTTGATCAGTATGGTGTAACCCTAAACCCGATTAATTTTGTTTCTGGAGTAGACTCTATAGACTTTTTGGGTCACCGAATCACTCGTGACGACGTTGAACCTCTGCCGGAAAAAATCGCTGCCCTCAAAGATTATCCACCACCACAATCCTAGAAAAGCCTACGACGGTTCCTCGGCATTGTACATTATTACTGTCGTTTTATCCCACACTGTTCGGAATTGTCAAAACCCCTTACGGATCTGTTAAAGGATACTCCCAAACATTTCATTTTACCACCTTCGGCTAAAGCGGCATTTCTCGCAGCTAAAGACGTGTTATCGCAGATGACCGCTCTGGTACACATGTGGGTAGACGAAGATTCAGATATCATTTTACCGACCGATGCATCTCAATCAGCTGTCGGCGCGGTTCTGCAACAGGTCGCGAGTGGCCAAATTCAGCCCTTGTCATTTTATCTCGTAAGCTTCAACAGGCGCAAACGCGTTATAGTACCTTCGGTCACGATTTGCTGGCTATCTTTCTTGTCATTAAGCACTTTCGTCACTTGTTGGAAGGCAGACGTTTTGCTGTCCTGACGGATCACAAACCGCTTATTTATTCTTTCAACACCAAGCCCGACCGTTATTCCCCGAGGGAAATTCGACAGTTAGATTACATTTCCCTGTTCACAACGTACATACCATATATCGCAAGAGATAAAAACACCGTCGGCGGCGGCTTGTCTAGAGTTACCTTATATAGTCTGCACCGGACTGGCCCCATTCACTTGAAAGAATTAGAGCGAGCACAAAACAACGACCCAGAGTTGCAGCAGTGTCGCATCTCTTCTTCCCTCAATTTTTGCGTGTTACCTTTAACCAACTGCGAAGACACAATCATGTGCAACACAACGACAGTCAGCCCCTGTTCATTTGTACCAGTAAACTTTAGACGCTCCATTTTAAACAGTCTCCACTGTATGTCTCATCCCAGTGTTCGTGCCACTGTCAAGCTGATTTCAGACCGATTCGTATGGCCGAACATGCATAGAGACATACGAGAATGGGCGAGAACTTGCCTTGATTGCCAACGCACCAAAGTCCACCGGAATACCATTACGGCTCCTGGCACATTCGTTAACCCTGACGCACGTTTCAGTCATGTCCACGTTGACATAGTCGGGCCATTGCTGTATTCAAAAGGTCATCGGTGTATCTTGATGTGCGTTGATCGTTTCACCAGATGGCTCGTGGCAATACTTCTCTCCAACACGAATACTGAAACAGTTGCGCGAGCGTTCATGGACGGGTGGATTTCAAACTATGGTGTACCAACGACTGTGGCCACTGATAGGGGTACACAATTTCGATCAGCGCTGTTCAGAGACTCCAACCGGCTACTAGGAGTCGATCACATCAAAACCATTGCATACCATCCGGCAGCGAATGGTTTGGTCGAACGCTTTTACCGTCACCTGAAGGTCGCTTTAAAAGCTCAGCTAAACCCCTAGCGTTGGACTGATCACTTACCCCTTGTCATGCTTGGAATTCGGTCGACTGTTAAAGAAGACATTGGTTGCACAACCGAAGAATTAGTTTACGGTACGATACTTCGTCTCCGTGGCGAGCTGCTCTACAGGTCGAACGCCGGCCAAACTAATTTTGACGCTACTACCTTCGTGCAGCAGTTGAAGTCATCCATAGCGAAAATCCGGCCCCAGCTTACCAGGTTAAACACCAGACAGGAACAAAAGCACTCCAATCTAAA